>JAJIBD010008206.1:0-18306 GCA_021461705.1 Cryptotis parvus
CTCCCCATTGTATTCTTGTGCTTCCTTTGTTAAGAATTTATGTGTTTATTTGTGTACACATTTATTCCTGGGCCCTTTGTTTTGTTCCTGTCATCTTTTTTGTAATCCTCTACAATACTGTTTTGGCTAACTTTGTAATAAGCTCTGAGATAAAAGCAATTGCTGCCCCTTTCTATGTTCTTTTTCTCAAGATTACTTTGGCTGCTTGGTTATTTTGTTGGTTCGTGGGGGTGGGGGTAAGGGTAATTCCACACAAAATATAGGGTTGTTATATTCCTGTGAAAAATGGCACTGGAATTTTTGGTGATTCACAGGGTCCATGGATTATCTTGGGAAATGGACAGCTCAGCGATGTCAGCGTTCAGGGCATGCACACAGAAAGCTGTTCTGTTTCTCATGCGTCTCCAGTGTCTCTAGTCAGAGTATTACAGGTCTCAAAGTACGGATTTTTATCTTTATGATTAAATTGATTCCTAGATATTTTATTATTTTCATGCAATTCAAATGAGTTACTTTTGTTAGTTTTTGATTGTTTACTGATACAGAAAATGCAATTCATTCAATATATTGATTTTATAACTTGTAACTTTATCAGTTTTGTTCATTGGGTCTAATATGAACTAGATACAGAGAAAGCGTTAGGGCTGCCTATGTGTCCAAGAACAACTTACAAAACTTTGGTCTGTACCATGGTGTGGTCTTTTGTCTACACTCAGAGTGAACATTTTCTCCTGCCCTTTAAGGCCTCAGTTGCCTAGAAGTGACCACTTCCTCCTAAAAGCAAGTTTTCTTCTCTTGGCGTCTTTGCATCATACTTTTCACACTCTCCCTCTAATGTCTCTTGATGGCTCTTTAACATCTTCAGTTAGATGACTCAAGGCTCATAAAATCTGAATGAGGTTGCGAAAATCAAAGAGCTAAGAACCAGGTAGCAATTACTCTATCACTTCTCTGTACTGTCTTCCTCCCTTCTAGAAGCTCTCTTACATTAAAAGATGCTCTAGGGGCCAAACCCAGAACTCAGTCCAATATATAGGTTCTGTCCCTAGATTCTGTCCTTGGGCCAAAGAAAAGATTGTGTGTGTGTGGGTGGGTTGGGGAGGGGGGCATGAAGGAAAGTGGGGAAGGAGGGAATGAGTGAAGTGAAGATGAAGGAAACAAGGAAGAAAGAAAAAGGATATTTAAAAGTGAATTTTAGAAAGGCATGGGCACATCTGCTGCCACGCCCAGGTACTGTTTGAGCCCGCGTGGCGAGCACTTGCGGTGCCAGGAACGCTCGTGGCGCCTCCATCTGCCCTCTTGAGATGTGAACTTTCCTACCGAATGTGAATCCTGGGATGCCTGTTCCGGGACTCTCTACCCTTGGAGAAGCTCAGGCCCTCTCTCTGGAGCAATTACGCTCTCTCTTTCTTCCCTCCTAAAGAGCCTTCAAGTAAGATCTATTTTAAAAATAAAAGAATAGGGGATGTAGGGAGACAGATGTCTTGGGCCCATTTGTTTTGTCTTTTGCATATAATAAAAGCATGTGCTTCCATTATTCTAAGAAAACAGAACTAGAGATTTGCCAAATTGAAATTTTGTTTTTGGACTGGCACTAATTCCCATGATTTGACAAACTTGTGGTCTGAGGATCTAGCTCAAAAGGGCTTTGCATGCAAGAGGCCTAGGTTCAATCCCTGGCGCCGCGTAGTTCCCAGGCACTGGGATCCGCCCACCCCCAAAAATAGTCATTTAACGTAATATGGCTGGTTTCCATTTGTGCCGACCACACGCAGTGTTGAACTCACCAAGTGCATCTTTGGTCTACTTGGTCATCAGTTTCGATTGATCCTAGCAGCTTGTTTTCTAGCCGCGCCACTCTCATTGGCTCTCTGCAGCCTATAGTATGGCTACAGGCTCCTGAGACATGGCCCTTTGCTCATAGTTTCAAGATGCTTGGGTCCCATTACTGGCGTCATGCCTTTTCCCTTTTATTAATTATTCAAGATGCTTTTCAAGAGACAGGACATAAGTGGTTCTCTGTAAACTAGCTGTGGCCTCCCCAGCCCTGCTGAAGCTGCTGCCTCAGCTCTGCCCCTCCTGCAGTGCCCTTGCTGTCACTCCTAGCCTAGCACTCCCTCTCTCATGTCCTTTCAGGGGAGCTGTGGGGCTGAGCTCTTTCCTGGAAGGCTTTCCTCTTCTGGGCTCTGGGGTCTCACTGGATCTGCCAGTTCGGCTCTTAAGTGCTTCCAGTTAGCATCTCCGACAGGCTCGGAGATAGAACTACAGTGACAGGCTAGAAGAAACTGCTGTTATTTTTATTGTTTGTGGTTTTATTATCACTTCCCCCTTTCCTGGATTCATTGTTAAAGGCAAATTCATGCTGAGAGAAATGTTCAAATAGATTATACCAAAGAGGTGCTGACAGGCCCTAACCAGACAATACTTGTTCTTTGAGCTACTACTGCCACAATTACTACTATCCTAGAAAAAATGTAAGCACCTTTTCTTGCCTTCCTCATGAATGCTCCCTCTGGTCACAAAGACGCCACATAATAATGAGGAAACCCCAGTTACAACACTTTTACCTGTGAGCACATGTGCTGTGAGTTTGCATTAAAACTGAAGTCCATATATATATTTTTAAAAACAGCAGGGTCTTTTCTGAACCATAAATAAGTCTGTGTGTAAGAACAGAGATAGCACCAGGTTATGGTGCCTTACATGAGCCGGCCCAGCATGTGGTCCTGGAGACCTTCTGGGAGTCCATAGCACTGCTGGCTGTGACCCCAAGAGCCAAAAGCACACTGGAAGTCTGTGTGTGAGCTTTCTCCATAAGCATGAAGTGTTCACCGTGAACATTTCCATCAGAATCTGATTTCTCATCCTTGAGAACAGCCCTTTCTGCCACTGCTCTGAGGCTTCCCTTTTGCTTCCCTGCAAGCCTCAGCAAAGCTGCTCCTAGATGACTGTCACTTACACTCTGGGCCCCTGGCCTCTGCCTCCCTCCTCCTCCTCCTCTTTCTCCTTCTCTTCCTCTGCCCTGGGCCCCTGTCTCTTCTTCCTTCCTTCCATGATGCTAGCCCTGGCTTCTGATTGATAGTGAAGTTGATTCCAGATCTTCCACACTCTCCCTCCTTTGAAACAGCTGCATTGGCCCATCCCTTTGCAGTTCCATAACCGTGTCTGTGTCACTAGCTTCACCCAAGCTACAGGGCCAGTCAGATGGTCTTACCCTGTGACTAGTGTCTCCAGACAGGGTGAGTGATAATCCCTGTTGGTTTGGGAACTACAGTACTATTTAGATTAGTAAATCTAAATACTAAATACTCTAAATACTAACAGTATTTAGAGTCTAACAGAGCTCCAAGGGTTTGCTCACACGTGCAGGGGAGGGTCCATGCTGGCAGGACTTGGAGCTGGGATTTGGGCCCCTCACTCCCATTTCCTCCACCTTCACCTCCCACCTTGGAAGAGAGACATGCCCAGACCCACAGCTCCATTGGCGCTACTGTCTTAGATAGTACTGGATGTTAGGATCAGGTCCTTCCCAGGATCTTTCACATTTATACACCCTATACAGTTCTAGGCAGGTTCTACACGTGGCCTGTCATCCCATTGAGCCTAGCAAGAAGCCAGAGGAACCCCCACACCAATAGGCCAGTCATTCTCAACATCCAGACTCCACAGCTCCTTAGAGCTCCACCCAAGAAAACCTAATCTTTCCCCATTAAGGTTCATCAGTAAATGCTTGAGATGAGAGCCTTCTACTGAGATTATACCACCGGTAGAGCCTGGCAAGCTACCCATGTTTTATTTAATATGCCAAAAACCAGTAACAATTATGGACCTCATTCCCATGTCCTGAAGGAATGGTTTGAGGCTCTTCCTATTCCTGGAACAAACAGATGCCCTTGAGCTACACTTTCTTGCAGCAGGACATATGGAGATGTTACTGGTGCCTGCTCAAGCAAATCGATGAAGCGATGGGAAGACAGGTGATACAAGTGATACAAGTGGACACTTTCTCTTAGCACATCCTAAATAACTTGAGTCATCTTTCAGACTCTTATTGCTGGGGATCCCTAACAGCTGGTTAGTTAGGTTTGTCTAAGTGCTGGAAAACACTTGAAACTGTATTCCTAAGCCTTCTTTTCGTATTTACAGAGAGTGACATCTGCTCATCTCAGTGCATGCGCTAGCATCGCACTTATGAGCTCATATTAATCAGGCAAACACTAACCATTGAGCAATCATCAAAGCCCCAACATTCAGTCTTAATATTGCTAAAGACTAACTTAATTCTAGTGTGAGAACTAAAAATGAGTGATTTGACACGGATTACTGAATATACATATATAATATATGTGCATATATATATATTATTTTTATTTATTTATTTATTTATTTTTTGCTTTTTGGGTCACACCGGCGATGCTCAGGGGGTTACTCCTGGCTCTTTGCTCAGGAATGTCTCCTGGCGGTGCTCGGGGGAACCATATGGGATGCCGGAGGATCGAACCATAAGCGCCCTACCCGCTGGGCTATCGCTCCGGCCTATATATTATTTTTAAAGATAAATTTACTTCATTTTTAGTTTTTGTTACTGCCTTTATTCTCCCTAAATGTACTATATAGCCTCCAGTCTAATCTCAAAGTCTTTGATTCACTTTGAATTGCCTTTTGTTTAAGACAGATATAATACTTTTTAAATGGTTATACAATTTCCCCCATCACCATTTGTTAGGAAGGCTGTCTTTACTTCATTTCAAGTCCTTGAGTCTTTTGTGAAAAAAGTCACTGTCCAGAGATATGGGGATTTGCCCTTGGATATTTTGACCTATTGTTCAGTCTCCTCTTTTTTTTCAGTACTATGCTGTTTTGATCCACTATTACTTTATAGCATAGTTTCAAGTTATGTATGAGTACCTCCTAGTTTCTTATTTTTCATTATGCTTTTGTTTATTTATTGACCCTTGTGATTCCATACAAGCTTTATTTAAATTTTATAACTTTATTTAAATTCTGTGATTTACAAAATTGTTCATAATACAGTCGTTTCAAGTATTCAATATTCCAACCCCAGCCCCACCACCAATGTGTCCTTACTGCCATCAAAGTCCCTAGTTTACAGCCCACCCTCCAGGCCTGCTCCCCTTGCAAGCACTAATTAATTTACTTTATATTGCTTATTACAATGTAACGGCCATGGCCTTTTTACCTAGCTGTTCTGTGCAAGTTGGGCCATCTGTTATTGCTTTCATTTATTGAGTTTACTGAACTTTAAATAAAGTTTTTGGGTTAATTTGTTTCAGATATTCAATATTCAACCTCAGTCCTGCCACAATTGTACTTCCCACCACCATTATTTCCAATTTCCCAATGACCCTCTTCCTCCGCCCATCTAGCAGACCCTCAAACATGTGTTTTATATTGCTTATAGATAATTAGCTAAAAATGATCAAGAAATGTTTTCTTAGAAGAAAGTTAAGATTGTTCAGTATCACTATGGATCCATTAAGGCCTTGTATGTGAAATTTCTGATATGTTGTTACTGGATAGGCGTTGTGTGTATATATTTTGTTATTGGTTGCCTTCTAATTTACATCTCATTAAGTGTGGTTGCTACTCGATATATCAGTTTTCTTCTTGGTATTTTTTTTGTGGGGAGGTCACACCCTGGGACATGCACTCAGGAATTACTCCTCACAGTGCTTGGGGAACCATATGGGATGCCGGAGATCGAGCCCAGTTTGTCCTCCTAAGGCAAACACCTAGCCACTGTGCTATCACTTCGGCTTCATCAGTATATCAGTATTTTTAGAGTTTGAGGTTCAAGGCTATACTCTCCAGGAATTCCAAGATTTTTAATGAGGTGATAAAGTTGGAGTTAAATTTTTATCTGGGTGTTGGCTTTGGGATCCTATTGGTGCCTTAGGTTCATGGGTCTGGCTTCCTGGCCTTGGGAAGAACATGCAGATATGGGTAGGGAGCCCATCCATGACTCTGAAGGCCTGGAGATTTCTGTCACTGTCTTCCCGTTCATCATCGATTTGCTCGAGCGGGCACCAGTAGCATCTCCATATGTCCTGTCTCATGCAAGTAGAGCCCAAGGGCACCTGCTTGCTCCAGGAACATAAAGAGCCTCAAACCATTCCATCAGGTCATGGGAATGAGGTCTATAATTGTTACTGGTATTTGGCATATCAAATACGACACGGGTAGCTTGCCAGGCTCTGCCGTGCAGGTAGCATACTCTTGTAGTCATCTATAGTCAACTATATATCTTGTAGTCATCTACAGTCATCTATAGTCATCTTGTAGTCAACTATAATACAAGTATAAATTATTGCTGACAGTATTCATATACTTAGAAATTCTTTTCTCATGAAACGAGTGAGTAGATTACCACAGAGACAGTAGTGGAGGACTAAGGGAACTTTGGTGGGGAGTACAATTTTATGATCAGTATCACCCTACCTAATAATACAATCCATATAAAAAATAAACTCGATAACAACTATGAATTTCTAAATCACTTCTCACTAAATACACTTGTAATTCAAGGCACTGAATACAAACCCAAATGTTTCACATTTTTTAATCTTTTTTTTTCTTTTCTTTTTTGGATCACAACCGACAATGCTCAGGGGTTACTCCTGGCTCTGCACTCAGGAATTACTCCTGGCGATGCTCAGGGGACCATATGGGATGCCGGGGATCAAACCTGGGTAGGCCGCGCACAAAGCAAACGCCCCTACCCGCTGAACTATTGCTCCGCCCCCGTTTCACATTTTTAAGTAAGAAAATGAATTTTTTTTCCCTTTTTTTTAAATTGAATCACCATGAGATATAGTTACAAAAGCTGTTCATGATTGGGTTTTGGTCATACAATGTTCTATCACCAATCCCTCCACCAGTGTTCATTTAAAGCCAATAAACACAAATTTAGAAAAAGTTTTTAATGAAGAACTTAATTCTCAGAATTGGAAAGAACAGCTGTTATTCCTGACGCTGTGCTGTGGAGTGACGCCTGGTGGTGCTAGAGGTGGTATCAGGGATTGAACCCAGGTCAACAACAGAAAGCCTCACCTCCTGTATGATCTCCCTGGCTAAATTATGCTTTATATGCTAAATTTGATTTCCATTATTTATCAAAATGTTTTTAGCTTAGCTTCTTTTTTACATTTTTTTTTCCGTCACACCTGGCCATGTGCAGAGCTTACGTATGGCAGTGCTTGGAGGGCCATATGGGTTGCTAGGAATAGAACCAGGGTCAGCCACTTGTGAGGCAAGTGCCTTATCCACTATACTGTATTTCCTGCATTAAAATATTTTAACATCACTTGATCACTTAATCTGTCTTTCAACGGATTAATTTTTTGAGTGGAGCTTGTCCAAGCAGTGGAGTCTGGCCTTGAACATTGCAGCAATTCCATACAAACTTTTATTGTTTTAAGGGAAGTCCCTGCAGAATGTTATCTGAATTTGAATTGTGTTGAATAGAGTAAGTTAAGGAGAGTGGTCATTTTCGACAAAATCATTTCTTGTGGACCATGAGCATTTAATGTTTGGCCATTTCCTAAGGTTGTCTTCTATCTCTTTCTTGTTATTGAAGCGCTTATGGAATAGCTCTCAAATATTTTGTTAAACTGATTCCTAGATGCTTTGTTTATTGTTTGATAGACTCTGATTACTTTCCCCTCTGACTCAGTATTTACATATAAAAATGTGATAGATTTTTGTATATTGACTTTGTAGATGGCCACTTTGTTATATTGGTTTATTTTTCTAATAGCTGGGGGGGTATTCTGTGTATATTATCGTGTGATCTGCAAATTGTGATCATTAGAGTTCTTTTTTCCAGTTCGAGTCCCTTTGATTTCTTCTTTTCTGACTGCTGTATTTAGAGGTTTTAATATATTGAATGAAAGTGGAGACAGTGGACACCCTTCCCCTTGTACCTTATTTCCAGAGAGAATGCTTCCATTTTTTTCACTATTAAGAATGATACAGGCATGCATATACTGCCCAGGCCCAGGTCCCATGTGCTGCCTGTGACCATGTGCTGCTGCTGAGTGCATGTGGTAACCCAAAAACATGTGTCACTCACATCTCCACTCTTGAGATGTGTGCTTTCATATCTAATCTGGGATGTGTACTGGGGCCCTCTGTCCACTTTGCAGTAGCCCTTGTGCTCTCTTGGGCATGTTATTCCCTCTCTCTCTCTCTCTCTCTCTCTCTCTCTCTCTCCCCTCCCCCTTTTTTGTTTGGATATTTCCTCAAAACATCCAAATAAAGCCTTTTATATTAAAAAAGAGAAAAAGAAAGATTCTAGCTGTGGACTTCTAATAAATTGTAATTATATTGAGGAAAGTTCCTTCCACCCCCTATTTTGTTGAGAGTTTTTATCATGAATGGATGTTGAATCTTGTCAAAAGCTTTCTCTGTGTCAGTGATATGACTATATGACTTTTTTTCATTCCTTTTCCTGATGTGGTATATTATGTTAGTCAATTTGTTTATGTTGAACCATCCTTGAATCCTTGGGATAAATCTCATTTGATTGTACTATATGAATTTTTTTGAGATGCTATTGGATTTGGTTTGCTAAGTTTTTGCTACAGTGTTTTGCATCAATTTTCATCAGAG
Organism: Cryptotis parvus; assembly: GCA_021461705.1. Taxonomy (NCBI): domain Eukaryota; kingdom Metazoa; phylum Chordata; class Mammalia; order Eulipotyphla; family Soricidae; genus Cryptotis; species Cryptotis parvus. Next base: position 8,632 of record JAJIBD010008206.1, read on the forward strand.
AGATCTATCTAGAATTTTCCAGAAGTGTCTCTGCCTGCTTTTGGTGTTAGTATAATATTAGTTTCATAGGCTTTAGGAAGGATTCTTGTTTCTTTCATATTTTGGAAGAACCTAAGGATCAGTCGCGAGTGAGTCTTCTCTAAAGGTTTGATAAAGCTCACTTTATCATGATAAAGCTCATGGTGACCTCACCCACTGGTCTTGTATTGGATGGCAGGCTTAGCTAGTTTGGGAACTTTGCTGTTTTACCCACTCACAGCTTAATCTACTTACATGTTCTTAAGCCAAGGTTCATTCTAATGAGATCTCTCTTCTATGTAACCACTGATAAGGGTGTGGCAGAAGTCACCTTGATTCTGAATAACCGGACTTATTAGACTAAGACTCTCTATGTTTTCTAAATTGGGCACAGCTCCTCTTTATGCCCACTGCACCTAGCATGGGACAGTTAGAATTTACCATGAGACTACCACCCTGGCTACATTGAGACTATCTTTAGAAAGGATCATACTAGTTTGCCCTCACGCAGGCGAGTGTGACCCTTTCAGTATATGGAGAACAAGATACTCAAAATCACCCTGGTGCAGATAATAAATAAGAAGAATCTTGTGGGTACCATCTAGATTACATGAAGCCCATGAAATTAAGATGTATCAGCCCTCTCTCTCCAGAGTTTTACATAAGAGATAATCTCAGAGGAAGGGATAAGTCTTTGGCATGATCCTTTGTTTATACCTATATAGGGTGTGGCACCACCCTTCTACAAGCTGTTTAGAGTTCTTTGTTGACAGGACATTCCCTGTCACAGATAGGATTACTTTTGGTGTATATAAGAGGACTGACTTGAGGCCCCTTCCCCTTTTTTTCCTGCTCCTTCTTTTGGGTAGGACTCCTCTCAGGTGAGATCCTCTCTCTTTGGTGGGAGACTTGGGCTCTCTTGTATGGTCTAAATCCTGACTAGAGCTAGAGTTCTTTCATTATATTGAATTGCAGTGGTAGAGCTTTTTGTACTATTTGTGAAACTGCAATGGACTGGTGAGTTTTTCATCCTTTCCTCCCAGCTACCTCAGAGGTAGAAGAGAACTTCTGTCATGATACTGTCAGGGGACCGGGGGCACCCTGACAGTCTTGCTATACCCCGATTTCTGACTTAATCTCCCAGGAGACGCACTCCACACTCAAAAAAAATTTATGGAAGCACTGGTTCCCTCCCCACAGCTGACAACTCTGGCCAAATACCCGGCACTGCAGCCACACCAAGGGCTCCACTCCACTTCACTTCACTTGAATCACTTGAATCCCGTTATTCATCGGTTTGCTTTCGAGCGGGCACCAGCAACATTTCCATTGGACCCTATCATGTGCCAATGTAGCCCAATGGCATCTGATTGATTCAGGAATATGAAGAGCCTCAAACCGTTCATTCAGGGTCTTGACAAGGAAGTCTGACCATCTTGTAGGTGGCGGCCACGTGATCTTTTGACATCCCGTGGGATCCAGTCGGTAATGGCTCTAGTCCGGTGGTTGTCTCCAAATCGCATTACATGTCCAGCCCATCTGATTTTCAATGCCTTGGCAAACGAGACAGCATCCCTGATTCTAGAATAGGAACAGAGGTCAGAACTCCGATTCCTTCTCTCACTTGAGTGAGGCGTGATATTCCAAGCATAGCTCTTTCAATTCCTCTCTGGGAGACCCGAATAGCATTCTCATCTTGCTTTCTTAGGGCCCAGGTCTCTGAAGTGTATGTTAATGCAGGGAGAATGGTGGAGTCAAAGAGATGTGCCCGGAGCCAGAGGTTCTTTGTCCTTTTAGCTATTTCTTCGATGCCTTTGAAGGCATTCCATGCCGCTCTCTTCCTCTTGCGCAGCTCAGGTGTTAGGTCGTTCATCATGTTGATTTCTCGACGTAGGTACACATAACTGCTGCATTCAGAGATGTTTGTTCCATTGAGAGTGAATGGGGCCTCTGGAACTAGTGCATTTTTCATAAACATGGTTTTCTTTAGATTCAGCTGTAGACCTATCTTTCCACATTCTCAGTCGAAGTCAGCCAGTATTTGTGCCACTTGGCTAATGTTTGGTGTTATTAGAACGATGTCATCAGCTAAGCGGAGGTGGTGTAGTTGCCGACCATCTATCTTCACTCCCATTCCTTCCCATTCTAATTGTTGCATGATGTTCTCAAGGGTGGCGCTGAAGAGTTTTGGTGAAATGGTATCACCCTGTCGAACCCCCTCTTTTGACATCAGTGATCACTTCTTTGTAGAATGGTGAGATCCTGGTGGTGAATCCGAAATACAGCTCACGAAGGATCTTGATGTTTGAACACCCTGTTTGGCTAGGGCTTCAATGACTGCTTCAGTCTCCACAGAATCAAAGGCTTTCTGTAAATCAATGAACGTGAGACAGAGCGGCATCTTGTATTCCCTACAAACCTCCATGAGCTTGGTTACTGTGGGGATATGGTCTATTATGCTGAATCCTTTCCAGATTCATCTAGTGTTCTGCTATCCTGTTCAGGATGACTCGTGTAAACAGCTTGTAGATGACAGACAACAGGCAGATGGGGCGATAGTTGCCGATGTCGTGAATGTCTCCCTTCTTGAACAGTAGAACTGTCCTGCTGGTTTTCCATTGGAAGGGCACCTTGCATTCATACAGGTAGCGTGTGAAGAGCCGAGCAAGTGTATTGATGAGTACTGACGGCAGATTCTTCAGGTGTTCGGGTCTGACTTTGTCTGGGCCTGGTGCTGTTCCCTTCTTTACCAACAAGATGGCATGTCGGATTTCAGAAGGGAGAATGTTGGGAATGACATATCCATCCTGTGGAATTTGGTATGTGGGCAGGTGGATGTGGCTGTCAAAAAAGATTTGAGTAGAAGTCATGGATAATCTTCTCCATTGCCTTTCTGGAAGATGTGATAGATCCATCAGGGCGTCAGAGGGCAGTCATCTTGGTCTTATAGTTGATGAAGGACAGGCGGGCTGTGCAAATGCTTTTCCGGCTTCTTTTGCAACTTCCAGTATTTCTCCATGAAATGAGAATATAGTGCCCACGGCAGAGCCTGGCAAGCTGTCCGATGCGTGTCCGATATACCAAAACCAGTAACAGAAATGTTTATTTTCCACTCCACTGCTACACAAATATTCCTGCAGAGACATCAAACTGTAAATAACTTCAGGTGTCCAGTGCCCAGGCTGAGAACTCTGGTATTTTTCAGTCTGGTTGGATAGCTTTCCCCCACGTCCACCCACCATATCCACCCTACGTCTACTCATTGGCCCAGATCATAGATCCTAAAGTCTCTGGACTGACACCTCCTAACATCTCAGTATCACTTGTATCACTTGTCTTCCCACTGTTCATCAATTTGCTCTATGGACGCCAGTAACGCCTCCATTTGTTGGGAATGAGGTCCATTATTGTTACTGTTTTTGGAATATTGAATACACCAAGGGTAGCTTGCCAAGCTCTTCCGTGCCTCTGGGTTCATCCCAGGGGCCCAGTCTTTATTTTATGTCAGACCATCAACCATCCAGGGCCCATGGCAGAGCCCTGGGTGTAGACAAGGCTGTCTCCTGTCTGCCACCTGCCGATGCAGCCGGGCACCTCAGTCACGCCTGCAGCACCTCGAGGAGCAGGCTGGCCTATAACATCACAGTATGTCCTCAATACTGAAATTCCAGTAGAAGCACTCCAAATTAGATGGGAAAGTAACATGGAAGCCAACGAATCTCAGCAAACTGTTACACAGATGGCTCAATTTAACAACAAACTGGTTGGTAAATTCTTGGTTGCGATCTAACAACCTGTAATTAGATACAAGAATTTTCACATAATTTATTTTTTTACTTATTGATTGTAATATTAGAGATTTATTATCTAATCAGTTTTAATTCTAGAATTGTATCAATAGTGTGGCTTTTTCTATATAAAATAAATTTTAAAAAATATTTTAAATTATTAAAAATATAAAGTAAAGGGGAAGTACCCATTTAGACCAGGACTTTTGTTTGGGAAAGATTCTTAGTTACTGTTTCAGTTTCCTTATTTGCGATTGACCTGTTCAGGCTTTCTACTCCTTCCACCTTTCAGTTTTTTGGAAATTACATGACTCTGAGAATCAACCATTTCTTCTAGCATAAAGTTGTTCATAGTAACCTCTCATTATATTTTTAATTTCTGAGAAATCTGTTTCAATTTATCCCTTTTATTTCTGATCCAATTTATTTGGACATTTCTATGTTTTTTTCCTCATGAATCTAGGTAAAGGTCTGTCTATCTTGTTTATTTTTTTCAAAGACCAGATCCTGGTTTCATGATTCTTTTTATTGCTTTCTTGGTTTCTATATTATTGCTTTCTGCTCTAATTCATTTTATCTTATTTTACTTTTTTATTAAAATACTGTGATTTACAAAGTTTTTCATAATACATGTTAGAAAGATTCATATTTCAACACCAATCCCACCACCAGTGTGTTCCCACTACCAGAGACCCTCATTTCCCATCCTTCCCCATGCCTGCTCCCTTAGCAGTCAATCACATTGGTCATTCCAGCCCATATATGGCAATCATATTGATAAATTCATGACTTTTTTTCTGGTTTGTTATGGGCGAATCTGGCTGATTTCTGTACTTGCATTGACTTTCTGAGTTTCTAGAACATAGTTGATTTCTACTAGTTTGAGAAATCAAACTATCGCACAGCCAATTTGCGGCCACGTGCCACAGGGAAAGCTGGTAGCAGCTCTGCCCTGTGTGTCTATGTCTCTGGGTCATGGTCAACGGCCCGGGCGCAGTTTGTGGGGGATGAGATCCCAACTCCATTTCCACGGAAGCCTGGTGATTTTAGCCCGCGAGATCTGTTCTAACTTTTATTATTTCCCTCTTTCTACTGTTTTTTGGGTTTTACTTTGTGTTCCTTCTCTCTTTTTATTTTGAGATGTGTGTTTAGGTTGTTGATTTGCTTTTTCCCTTTCTTCTTTCTTATCGTAAGTCTGCATTTTATGAATTTTTCCCTAGTATAGTTTCTTCTGTGTCCCATAGATTCTGATATCTTGTATCTTCATTCTTACTAGTTTCAAGAATCTTTTTTAGTTCTTTCTTGATTTCACTTTGATCTAGTTGTTATTTAGCATTGATTTAGTTGTTATTTAGCATAGTTCATCTCCCAATATTGGAAGTTTTCTCTCATTCTATTTCATGGTTAATGTATACTTGCGTTACCGTGACATTGTGATCTGAGTGGGTACAGTGTATGATTTCTATTTGTAAATTTATGTATATTTGAGCTCTGGCCTATTCTGGAGAATGTTCCATGTGCACTAGAGAGGAATGCGTATTCAGCTTTTTGGGAGACAGAGGCCATTTGTGTCCATGAACCTGTTTCTAGTTCCTCATTTAGAACTCTTGTCTAAAGATAGTCTGTCTAGTTTGCCTGTTTATTGGCAAACGTGGAATGTTTATGTCTCCCACTGCTATTGTGTACCCATCAATGTGTTTTCTTAGAACAAAAACTTCATGAACTTTGCTAACTCTTCATTTGGTGCATAAATGTTGGTAAGAGTTAGTACTTCTTGATCTCATGTCTGTCGCTGTCTCTAACTGCTTTATGGTGAATGCTATTTGGTCTGATCAAATAGTTGCAAACTATGGGTTTCCAACTTTATTTTTGTCTGCATTGACTTTCACTTTGAGCCTGCATTTATTCTGTAAGTGTAGATGTGGTTCCCATAAGTAGAAAATAGATGGATTTTCTTTATTGATATATCCAGTTACTCAGTGCCTTTTTATTAGAGAGTTATTCCACTGAAATTCAGAGAAATTATTGACAGAGAGTACTGTCGGGAATGCCGCGGGGTCCTCGACAGTGTCAGGGAAGAAGTTTTCTTCTACCTTCAAGGATGCCGGGAGAACAGATGAAAACTCACGAGTCGGAGCAGTTCCAAAATGGCTTTTAATAGTACAAAAGCTCTTCCACAGCAATCCAATATAATGCACAAACTCTAGCTCTGGTCTGAACTTAGACCATACAAGAGAGCCTAAGTCTTCCACCAAAGAGATAGGATCTCACCCGAACTGAGTCCTACCCAGAAGAAGGAGCAAAAGGCCAAAGAGCAAAAAGCCAAAAGCCTAAAGCAAAAAGGCTAAAAGGTCCAAAGTCAAAAAGGTAAAAAGTGAAGAGGCCTCAAGTCAGCCCCCTTATATACACCAAAGTAATCCAACTGGGAGGGGCATGTCAACAAAGAACTCTAAACAGAGTGTAGTGCCACACCCTATTGCAGGTATAAACAAAGGTTATGCCAAGGTCAAATCCTTTCTACAGAGATTATCTCTTATGTAAAACACTGGAGAGAGAGGGCTGATAAAAAGTAATACATCTTAACTTCATGAGCTTCATGTAATCTAGATGGTAACCACAGGTCCTTCTTATTATTATCTGCACCAGGGTGATTCTGAGTATCTTGTTCTATGCGTGTACTGAAAGGGTCACACTCGCCTGCTTAGAGCAAACTAGTATGATCCTTCCTATAGTCTTCCTATAGTCTCAACGTAGCCAGGGTGGTAGTCTCCTGGTAAATTCTAACTGTCCCACGCTGGGTGCAAGTGGGTGTAAGAGGAGCTGTGCCCAATCTAGAAAACATAGAAGTCTTAGTAGATGTATAAGTCAGAAGTTATTCAATCAAGGTGACTTCTGTAACTGCCACACCCTCTAGCAGTGTTTACATAGAAGAGAGGTCTCATTAGAACGAACCTTGGCTTAAGTAGATTAAGCTGGGAGTGAGCAAAACAACAAAACTCCCAGAATAGCTAAACCTGTCCTCCAACAGAGTACTTATTTCCATTGGTGGGGGAGGGGCAAGTTATTTTGCAGGTGTCCTGTTTGCATTTTATAGGTGGCCTTTCAGTAATTCCTGCAGGATTGGTTTTGTTGTCACAAATACTGCCAGCTCTTGTTTTGTCTGAAAAGATTTTTCCCTCCTTCTCATCTTAATGACAGCTTTGTTATGGGTAATTGTTAGTGGGTAGTGAACTCTAGGTTAAAAAGTTTTTTTTTTTCATTTAGTACTTTGAATATGTCATTCCATTCTTTTATGCTCCTATACTATCTTTTAAGTTTCAATGTTGCTCATACAAGTCTCCACATGCTGAATCCTACTGCTGTGGCATGCTAATTCATTCTTTAACTCCTTCAATTCCATTTGATGAACTTTTTTTTTTTTGGGGGTGTCACACCCGTCTATGCTCAGGGGGATACTCCTGGCTCTGCACTCAGGAATTACTCCTGATGGTGCTTCGGGAGACCATATGGGATGCTGGGGATCGAACCCAGGTCAGCCACGTGCAAGGCAAACACCCTACTCGCTGTACTATCACTCCAGCCCCTGATGAACTTTTAGTACTCTTGATAAGTTCTTTCTGAACTGTTTGAAGTTCTCTTCCAGTGCTTGCTTATTTTCCAGTGCCATTGCATGGAGTGTAGATAAGAGATCCTTCTCAGTACAGCTTGAAATCTTTGTTGAGCTTGAGGATTTGCTGGAACTTGTGTGCCTGCCTGCCAGTTCAGGTGAATTCCCTTTGTTTCCCCACATTATAGAGTTTTGTGGCTCTCAGTTATCTGATTGGTTATTTTATGCTAAGGAGCTACTGCTCATGATCTGTTATTCTTACAATTTTCCATGCCCTTGAGATGCTATTTCAGTGGTCAGGCAAGTGTAGGTCTGGTTACTCCTTTTTACATACCAGGGATATTGAGGTGCTATTCTGGGACAGATATCAGAACCTGCAGTTACCCACCAGTACTTAGAATTAGTGAGACTGGAGGAGTAGAGCTGTTGTGCTGACCATTAGCTAATGCATCTGCTTGGTTTGGAATATTAGCATGGCCTCTGGGGACCCAGGAAGCAAATGATTGGATTTAGATGTTGTGTATTGTGTCTGCTGCTGCATGTCTGTGGCAGTGGTCCTGGGGTCAAGGTCAGCTCAGCAACTACCGCCAAGTCTGGAGACTGGGAATGGGGCATTCTGCATTAGGTGGAATGGGATGCACAGAATTCAAAACCACATGGCACACCTGAATTAACTGAGAGGTGGTATCAGCTTCCATGGGTTATGAATTTTGTTTGTTTGTTTTCCTTGTTGGTGACATTGAATTACTGGTACCAGTATCATTGCAATATAAATTTTCTGCACAGATTTTTTAAAGTTATTTTATTGGAGTGCCGTGATTTACAACCTTATTCATAGCTGGGTTTTCGGTATACAACATTCCAGCATCCATCCCACCACCAATGTCAGCTTCCCTTCACCAGCATTTCTAGTTTCTCTCCCATATCTTCCCTAAGCTGCTTCCAGTCTGCCCTCTTGAAAGGCATCTTTCTAAGTTCAGTTGTTAAGGTTTTGGATCTTCTGATTTCAGTGTTGTTGACTCTGTGGTTTGAATATTTAACTCAGTTGTTTCTTAGCACCATCAATGTACCTGAATCCCCTTGACCCCCTGCCCCCTTTGCTTCTCATTTGTCTCTTTTGCCCTTCTTTTCTCTATATGGCAGGGCCAGTGGTGATCTAGGTACCTCCATCCTTTAATCCATTGTATAGATATTGTTTCTGCAAAATTTTTTTTTTTGCATTTTTAATACCTCCTTGTTGCAGGACACCTAAAAGCCTAGGCCTCTGCATCTGTCCTGGATTGCCTCCTGCAGGTCACTTCATAGATGGGGGTAGTCTAAATGTGGCAGTTTTATCTGACCATGTATTCTATACTGGCTGGTATAAATATTCTCTCATGCTACCACAATCATCGTGGGACTAGCTAGATCTTACCAGCATATTTGCCTGGCCACGTTGGATCTCTAAGTAGTTAGACCAGAGAGAAATGCTGTTTGCCTCCAAGCAAGCAAGCATGGCTCCCCTGATAACTCAAAGGCAACTAAAATACAAAACTACCGTGAAGTAGATGAGACTCTTGTGAAGGCTTGGAGAAATATTTAACTGGCATTATTATTAGTCTTTGGAACAGAGACATGCCATCTCAGAAACCCCCTTCTCTACCCTATAAAGGCATTTCCAGGCAGATCTTGGCTCAAGATATTAGGTGAGGTGCTGGGAGAAATTACCTGAGGGCATTTGACCCTTCCTGCCAGGGGAAGATACATTTAGCTTATAGCTCCTCCCAGCTCTGCTAGGAGGCTTTGAATTAGCTCTGGGTCCTTGTAAACAGCCAGATAGTCTCCTGAAGTTGCTACATTTCTATAGAGCTATTTTCCTGTTTTCATCTCTAGATAGCCCAGCCCAGAATGGGCTGGGCTGCGAGTTTGGGCGGATTTCTAGCTATAAAATAAGCTGCAAGAAGAAAGAAGCCCCTTCTTTTTTCCCCTTTTTGCCATTTCTGCTTCCCTTGACATTTTGGCTTCTCTGTCCTCTCCATTCTCTTTTGGGCCTCAACACGTGGTGACAGCCATCTTGGCCTACACCTGGCTGGGGCCTAGCTGGGAACCCAGAGTCCAGAGGTTTTTCCCTGCTCTTGGTTTGCATATTGGAACCTGTGATAAGTAAAGCCTTTTAAAACTGCATCGGATTCCTGAGTCTTCATCCATTCCCCGCCCGGCTTCGGAGGTAGAAGGGAACTTCGCTTCCCGACACTGTCGGAGGACCCGGGGCATTCCCGACAC
>JAJIBD010008207.1:0-87664 GCA_021461705.1 Cryptotis parvus
CAGTCACGCTGCCCAGAGCCTCTGCATCTCCTGGAGCCACCTCCTACAGGCCACTCTGCAGACAGGGGCAGGAAACAGTCTGGGTCTGTGACTATGTGGCCGATATCTTGCCATGTATTCTGTGTTAGCTGGTATAAATATTTTCTCTCATGCTGCCACAATCATCATGGGACTACACAGATCTTACCAGTATTTTTACCTGGCTATGTTGGATCTCTAAGTATAATATAGTTATAATTAGATCAGAGAAACGCTGTTGCCTCAAGCAAGCAAGTGTGGCTCTAATAAGTCTAAAGGCTAATATCCAAGACAACTGTGAAGTAAAGGCAAGGATCTTGTGAAGGCTTGGAGAAACCTATCCCTGGCTGTAGAATATCCATGGTACAGACACATGCCCTTCCCCCACTCTGCATAGGGCCTGCAGGGAACTGCAAGGACAGACCTTGGCGGGGGCAATATAATGGGACTAGGTGAGGTCCTGGGAGAAGCAAACCCAGGGATTGACCTTAACTGCTATCCGTTGGTGTGGACTGGTCAGGGCTGAACAGATATAAAAGCAGTAGCCTGCTTTTCCTCTCTCTCTCTCTCTCTCTCTCTCTCTCTCTCTCTCTCCCTCTTTGCCTCTGCCTCCTGTCTCCTCTCCCTTCTCTTCCCTGCTGGGCCTTAGCACGTGGTAGTGGCCATCTTGGCCTAGGATTCTTTTTTTTTTTTTTTTTTGCTTTTTTGGGTCATACCCAGCGATGCTCAGGGTTACTCCTGGCACTGCATGGGGGGACCATATGGGATACCGGGATCGAACCGGGTTGGCTGCATGCAAGGCAAATGCCCTACGCACTGGACTATCGCTCCGGCCCCATTGGCCTAGGATTCTAAACCTACACGTGGCGGGGCCCAGTTAGAAACCTAAACTCTGGTTACTGGATTGTGTACCAGAGCAGGTGTGAGTAAAGCATTTTGAAACTCTGCTGGATTTGAGTCTTTCTCTGTTCGCGGCCCGAGATCCCCTGAGAAAGAAGGGGATCCCTGTACCTGCTCCAGGATTTTGTCGGGGGAGCCCAGCATCCCTCCATCCCCAGGAAAATCACCCCCCCGGAGAAATCACCTTCTGTGGTGGCAACACTCAGAATGGACAGCCACGTGGGTCCACTGCCCCCTGCCCCGCCCCTCGGTTTAGCTCAGGAATGATTCCTGCTTCTGGAGCCAGGAGCCTGCAAAGAGACACTGCTCATGCCAGTGGACTGCAACACGCCAAGGGCCAGCTTCAGTGCCCAGATTAACCCTAGGTTGGAAGGTCGGTGGTCAACATTCCAGAAGGTTCTCTTAACCCTAGATTGGCCCGATATGTCTGGTGCTACTGGGCGTGCTACTGGGGGATGCTACTGGGGATGTTACTGGGGGGATGTTACTGGGGGATGTTACTGGGGAGATGTTACTGGGGGATGTTACTGGGGATGTTACTGGGGGATGTTACTGGTGATGCTACTGGGGATGTTACTGGGGGATGTTACTGGGGGGATGTTACTGGGGAGATGTTACTGGGGGATGTTACTGGGGATGTTACTGGTGATGCTACTGGGGATGTTACTGGGGGATGTTACTGGGGATGTTACTGGGGGATGTTACTGGTGGATGCTACTAGGGATGTTACTGGGGGATGCTACTGGGAGATGTTACTGGGGGATGCTACTGGGGATGTCACTGGGGGGATGTCACTGGGGGAGGTCACTGTGGGATGTCACTGGGGGATGTTACTGGGGATGCTACTGGGGATGTTACTGGGGATATTTCTGGGGATGCTACTGGGAGATGTTACTGGGGGATGCTACTGGGGATGTTACTGGGGATATTTCTGGGGGGATGCTACTGGGGGTGTTACTGGGGGATGTTACTAGGGGGATGTTACTGGGGATGTTACTGGGGGATGTTACTGGGAGATGTTACTGGTGATGCTACTGGGGATGTTACTGGGGGATGTTACTGGGAGATGTTACTGGGGGATGTTACTGGTGATGCTACTGGGGGATGTTACTGGGGGGATGTTACTGGGAGATGTTACTGGGGATGTCACTGGGGATGTTACTGGGGATGTTACTGGGGATGTCACTGGGGATGTTACTGGGGATGCTACTGGGGGATGCTACTGGGGATGTTACTGGGGATGTTACTGGGGGATGTTACTGGGGATGTTACTGGGGATGTTACTGGGGATGTTACTGGGGATGTTACTGGGGGGATGTCACTGGGGATGTTACTGGGGATGCTACTGGGGATGTTACAGGGGTGTTATCCCTGCTCCACTGGGCTCTTGAGACCCTGAATCTGGTCTCTCGGCCCGAGCCTGGTCTCGGCCCTACTCTGGTCTCTGGGCCTGAGTCTATTCTCTCAGTTCTTGGGCTGCTAAGTGCAAACACTGGACACTTGTTTTCCATTTTGGGTCACACCCGGCAATGCTCAGGGTTCTCCTGGCTCTGCACTCAGGAATTACTCCTGGTGGTGCTCAGGGGACCCTACAGGATGCGGGATTGAACCTGGGTGGGCTCTGTGCCGGGCAAATCCGACCCCCGCCCCCCCCCTCGGGTGCTGTGCTGTGGCTCGGCCCCCACTGGATACTTTTAAATAAGGAGTAAGTGAGAAATAGGTGTGGGCCTTGCCGTTATGTTTCTAGTACAGTCACAGTTCCTTCCCTCAAACGTCTGCTGGTGAAGCCACCAGAGTACCCTGAACCCCTCCTGACCACTGGACAGTGAAGGACAGTGACGGCCTCGCCACCCTAGACCTATTTCTAGCACATTCTCAACTTGGTTCATCTCGGGATGCCTGTTTTCTGTCTGCATTCTGGAGCCTGGCGCGGCCGAGCAGCTCTGCAGGCAGGCCCGGCACAGGGCAGACTCCGTGCCTCCAGCGCCAGTGCAGGTCTCGAGGCCACAGACACGGCAGTCGGCAAGACTCACACCTCCTGCTCTGGCGACCTGCAAAGCCGCAGAGTGGCGGGGTCCTCCCGCAGAGAGGGTGGGCCTGTGCCCCCGGTCTGGCAGGGGCCGATGGACACACGTGGAAGGAAGAGAAGCAGAGACAGACTCCGAGCTCCCAACATGCAGTGTCTGTAGCTCAGGCAGCACACGTGTGTCCCGCCTGGTGCAGTGTATAGAACTGTGATGACAGCCGCAGTCCAGCTGTGGTGACAGCCGGGGTGACAGGTGCAGGTTACGGGTCGAATCACAATTGTGTTTAAAGCCGCCATTAGAGCAGCAGTTACAGCCATGGGCACAGCTGTAGTTAGTCAGGGTTACAGCCATGGTACAGCTGTGATTACAGTCACGGTTACACTGTGGTTACAGCCATATGTTCCACCAGAGTTACAGCCGCAGGAACAGCTGTGGTTATAGTCCTGGGTACAGTCGCAGGTACAGTGGTGTTACAGTCATGGTCATAGCTTTGGTTACAGCCACAGCTAGAGATGTGGTTACAGCGGCGGGTAGAGCCGTGGGTACAGCTGTGGTCCCAGTCACGGTTACAGCCGGGGTTGTAGCTATGGCAACAAAAGGGGCCGTGGGGTGACAGTGGGCTGTGTGGGGACGGCCAGGGCCCTTCATGGCTGTAGGCAGGGGCCTGCGTGTGGGGAGGGCCCGTGAGGGGAGAGGCCGTGCTGAGAAGACAGCGGCTGTGTCACCTGCGCGCCACACCCACACAGCAAACAGGGAACCGCAGCCAGCTGAGTCCACACGGGCGGATTCTTCTGCCTTCCCGACACGGTCCACACGGCCGCCCTACCCACACCCTGCCTCCAGCACATCCCGAAACTAGACCCCAGGGACCCTGGGGGACCACTGGCATGTCCCTCCAGAGTGGCATTCCAAAGGCTGCCACCAAGCCAAACCACTCCTTCCAGGTGGCACCTGTCAAGCAGGTGACCTGACCCTGGCACCTGACAGACACCACCACAGCATCAGTCAGAGATGCCCGCCTGCGCCAGGAAGACGCCCACAAGCACCACAAACCTGGTACTCAGTCAGAGATGCCCGCCTGCGCCAGGAAGATGCCCACAAGCACCACAAACCTGGTACTCAGTCAGAGATGCCCGCCTGCACCAGGAAGAGCGCCCACAAGCACCACAAACCTGTACTCACACCGCAGCACCCAGTGGAGACTCAACCATGCCAGGCCCCCAGGTCAGGCAGAAACACACGTCTGTGCCGCCGTCCCTGGCTGCTCTCACAGGGGAGAGGGGAGGCACTGGCCCCAGGCAGGTGTGATGTATGAGCATGGCCAGAAGAGCAGAGTGTGTCAGTGTGAGAGAAGGAGTGTATGTGTGTGAATATGTAGGAGTGTAATAGTGGTAGTCTGAGTGCAAGTGTGTAAGAGGGTACTAGTGTATGCATGAGTGAGTGCAACTGTCAGTATGTAAGACCGTAACTATCAGTGAGCGCCTGAGTGTGAGTGTAACAGTGCGAGTATGAGTGTAAAGTGTTAAGTGTCTAAGACTATCAGTGAGCATGTGAGTGTGAGTGTAACAGTGCGAGTATGAGTGTAAGTGTTAAGTGTGTAAGACCGAACAGTGCGGTATGAGTGTAAAGTGTTAAGTGTCTAAGACTATCAGTGAGCATCTGAGTGTGAGTGTAACCATGCGAGAGTGTAAGCTATAACTATCAGTGAGTGTGAGTGTAACAGCACGAGTATGAGTGAAAGAGTAAGTGTGTAAGATTGTAACTATCAGTGAGCATGAGTGCAAGTATAACAGTGTGAGAATATGAGTGTAAGTGTGTAAGACTGTAACTATCAGTGAGTGTGTGAGTGTAACAGTGCGAGAGTATGAGTGTAAGTGTGGTATGCCAGAGCATATTAGTGAGCATATGTGTGTGAGTCGAAGTGAGTGTGAGAGTACATAAGTGTGAGAATACACAGTGTGAATATGTAAGTGTGAGACTATGAGTGTATGACATGAGGTTATCAGCGGGAGTGTGCGTGTATGGGTGTGTGAGTGTGAGTCTAAGTCTTAGTGTGAGCATATTAGTGAGTTAGCCTGACAGTATGGGTGTGAGTGTGAATGTGTCAGCGTGAGTAGGAGTGCTCGAGTGTAAGCATGAGTGAGTGTGAGTGTTAGGTACACGTGTATCAGAAAGTGCCTGCACATGAGTAAGAGTAGGGGGTAGTCACAGCCACCCCCCTATACACGCACACTTACACACATTCTCACACCGATGTGAATACAGTTCTGAGCGTATGTGACAGCTGCTGTTCACGAGGGTGGCTGTGGAGCGACTGCTGGTCAGCTGGGAGGCCAGGGCTGGTCAGCTGTAAGTGCCATGGGCTGGTCAGCTGGGAGTGTTATGTGCTGGTCAGCTGGGAGTGCCATGGCTGGCCAACGGCTCACCCACCACAGCGCACCGCACGGAGCCCCAGTGTGCGCTGACACAGGAAGGACGGGGCCACGGAGAGAAAACAAGAGGCCAGAGAATCAACGCACCCCTGCCTTCTGGAAAGCCGGGCAGCGGGACGCCAGGGCCTCGGCGATGCCCGTGTGCTCTCTGGGGCAGCCCCAAGGTCCGCAGGGAGGGCAGACAGGGGCGGAAAGGCCCTCAACGTTCTTCCTCGATGCTTTTGCTGCACTAGACTCCGTGCACGAGGCTCAGGCAGGTGATAAGGGTCAGACCAGCACTTGTCGAGAGGCCCCGGGCGGAGCTTCCAGCCCTTCACAGCCACTGACACTGCACAGGCCCCCGGAGCTGTGAGGCCCACGGAGGGTCCGGTTTGGATACAGGACAGGTTGTGGGGGCGGTACCTCCCTCTCACGCCCCCAGACACCTGCCCCTACCCTGGAGAGTGGGAGAGGCGCGGAGAGCCGCCCCCCACCCCCCGCACACCAGCTTCCTCCTGCGCTAACAGGCTTGGAAACACACCCTTCCGGGGGCAGGGGAGACCAGAGACCTCGGCACCCACCTTACCTCGCATTCAGTGGTCTTCCCTGGAGGGGGCGTTGCACAGAGACTGGGAGGCGGCCCCAGCTCAGCTTCCTGCCAAGCCCCTCCTTGGCTGCGAGGACCCTCTTCTCTTTACGGTCAGCATGGCCTCCTGTGCCCTGGGGACTGCCCTGCCCGCTGTACCCCCTCTGGAGGGCCGCTCCTTGCTGGCCCACAGCCACCATCCAGGCCCTCCGCCCCGGCTGAGGGCGTTGACAGCTCCCAGACCCTCGGCCCTGAGGCTCCTGCAGGAGTACTGACCTAGGGAACAGTCCCAGCAGGGAGCGGCGCCCCCAGGAGAAGGCGGGTTCAGCCTCAGAGGAGGGCAGCCTGGCCACTACCTGGCAGAGAGGGGGCTTCTGCCTGGCAGCGGGTGGCGGAAGTGTCCTGTCCACGCCACCTGGTCTTGGCCAGGCGCCAGCGGCTTGACAGCGGCCTCTGGCCGGGGCCCTCAGCCTCTGTGCCAGCTGCCCCAGACAGTCGGCCAGACTCGCTGGCCCAGCCCAGCCCGCAGCACCCTGAGCACTGCACAGAGCGGACATCAGAAAGAGCCCCTGAGCCCTGCCCCAGGCGCAGACTCACCCTCGGCGACCGAGCGCAGCCAGGAGCACCATTCAGAGTACAGGTAGTAGCTCTGCATCTCGGCCACGGAGATCCGGGCCAAGCCGCCGTCCCCATGGCCGCACGGCAGAGACGGCTCCCGTGCACAGTTACCCATGAGCGTCTTCGTGGACTTTGCCCCTAAAATCTGCGCGAGGACCAGCTGTCTGTGTCCACTTTCACTTCTCCGTGATCAGGAAGCAGTGGAGGGGACGCGCTCCCTGAGGCCACGCGGCCCGCCCCACCCTCGTGTGTACACACGCCGGCGTCACCAGCGTCTCCCCGCAGCCACTGCCACGGCAGGGAACCAACGCAGGTCAGCCCCTGCTTCGAAACGGGTCACGGGATGCAAAGCGGCAGATGGACCTCTGTGGGGGCCGGGCTCCCGGAATGCAGGGGCAGAGCCCACTGACCGTTCCTGCCCACCCCACCCCCCAGACACCGGCTCACGCTCAGGTGACCGTGTGCAAGGACAAACAGAGGTGGAGGCCTGGGGAAGGTGACACAGCCGGAGGGACACAGTGTGCCGAGGCGGCCTTCGTTCCTTCCGGCTCTCCGGTCAGGCTCTGTGGTGACCCAGGCACGGTGGGGCCGCAGGGAGGAGGACAGCACGGGGGTACGTGAGAAGAGCCTCAGCTGGTACATCAGGCTAGGGATGGCGGAGGGGCCCCAGGAAGTGCGGTCTGTCAGCGCCCGTGCTGGGCTAGGCCATCACTGGGCAGGTGCCCAGGCTCTGCCCAGCACTAAGCAGGAGAGCGAGAGCTGAAGGGGCCAGAATGATAGTACAGCAGGCCAGCCTGGGCTCAGTCCCGGGCACCACATACCAGCCTCCAGGTCTGCCAGGAGTAACCCCCGAGCACAGGGCCAGGAGTAAGCCCTGAGCACAGAGCCAGGAGTAAGCCCTGTCCACACCGGCTGTTGCCCCAATTTTCACCCCCAACACTCACCCCAAAACAATAATCAAGTTAGAGCTACGTGGAAGACATGAACAGTAGCTAGCATGAAGGATTGCTGACTCATAGGAGTACTGATTAGAACGAAGATGACATAGTGCTGACTAGCATGAAGGAGTACTGACTAGCATGAAGGAGTACTGACTCGCGAAGAAATACTGACTAGAATGAACAAGTACCAACCGGCATGAAGGAGTACTGACTAGCATGAAGGAGTACTGACTAGCATGAAGGAGTACTGACTCGCACGAAGAAATACTGACTAGAATGAACAAGTACCAACCGGCATGAAGGAGTACTGACTAGCATGAAGGAGTACTGACTAGCATGAAGGAGTACTGACTAGCATGAAGGATGAAGGAGTGCTGACTAGTGTGAAGAGCACTGACTCTCATGAAGAGTACTGACTAACATGAAGTACTGACTAGGGTGAAGGATGAAGAAGTACTGACTAGCATGAAAGTACTGATTAGAATGAATAAAAGAGTACTGACTAGCATGAAGGAATACTAACTAGGGTGAAGGAATACTGACTTTCATGAAGGAGTACTGACTTGCACGAAGGAGCTCTAACTAGTGTGAAGGTGTACTGACTCGAATGTAGGAATACTGACTTGCGTGAAAAATTACTGACGAGCATGAGCAGTACAGACTAGAATGAAGGAGTGCAGATGAGCATGGAGTACTGACTAACATGAAGGAATACTAACTAGATGAAGGATGAAGGAGTGCCAACTAGCATGAAGTACTGACTAGCGTGAAGGAGTACTGACTAGCGTGAAGGAGTACTGACTAGCGTGAAGAAGTACTGACTAGCGTGAAGGAGTACCGACTAGTGTGAAGGAGTACTGACTAACATGAAGGAATACTGACTAGATGAAGAATGAAGGAGTGCTAACTAGCATGAAGTACTGACTAGCATCGAAGGAGTACTAACTAGCATGAAGGAGTACCGACTAGCGTGAAGGAGTACCAACTAGCGTGAAGGAGTACTGACTAGCATGAAGGAGTACCGACTAGCGTGAAGGAGTACTGACTAGCATGAAGGAGTACCGACTAGCGTGAAGGAGTACTGACTAGCATGAAGGAGTACCGACTAGCGTGAAGGAGTACTGACTAGCGTGAAGGAGTACCGACTAGCATGAAGGAGTACTGGCTGGCATGGAGTTGACTCATATGACTGAGCACAGGCTGGGATGAATGAGGACCGGCAAGCACAGGATACTAAGAGGAAGGAGCTCTGACCAGCATGGACGAGCACGAGGGAGCACTCACTAGTGTGGCTGGCGCTGACTACTTAGTAAGAGACCGCCTCCAACCGGAGTCAGCCCTGCTCTTCAGCTCCCGAAGTCCAGCTCTCCTGCTGCCACCCACACGTCACAGCTGGGGTCCCCTCCCAGTCGGAGGGGGCTGGTGTCTCCTCCCCCTTGGAGGCCCCAGAGCCCACGCTGACTGCCCAGGGGAGTCTAGGTCCAGCCGCTGCCAGGTGCCCTGAAATCCCGGCGGTGAGGTCCTCGCACTGACCGGCCTCTGCCCGCCAGCAGAGCACCTCTCCCAGGCCAGGGCAGATGCGCCAGGTAGCCCGAGATCAGTGCTCCCAGGAGCACACTCACAGGGCTTCAGGGCACGGTGGGGAGGCGGGAGAGGGGTGCAGGGGTGACCTTGCAACACCCACAAAGTCGCAGTGCGCTGCTCCGTCGCTGCCTGCCAGAGACGGGGAGCCCCAGACACAGCCGAGCTCTGTAGTCAGGGGTCAGGGGCTCTGCACACGCCCCCTCAGCCGGTCAGCACCGAGTGCTGCCCGAAACCGCCCCAAAGAGGCTGCCAGGGGCCGTACCCCATGGGGCCGCGGCTGGCTTTGGCTGTGAGTTCTGAGCTCTGCCCACTGCGCAGTGGGGGCCCTGTGCATCCAGAGGCGCGGGGGTTCCCCTATGGACAGGGACTCCCGTCCTCAGGTCCCTGGATCGGGGGAGCAGGACAGGCACAGCCCTACTGGGCGCAGCGCGTCTGCGGAAACGCGGCAGGGCCGGCGTCCGCCGGGCACTGCAGAGCAGACGGGCAGCGCGGCTGGTGCGGAGCCCTCTCGTGCCACCACGCCGCACTCGGCACAGCACCACGGGGCACCCCCCACGCGCGGACAGACACCCCTCGTCCCGCTCACCTGGCTCAGGGCGCCTCCAGGCCCCGGCGCCTCCTGGGCAGTGGCCAGCAGCCATGTGGGGACGCCGGTGGGGCTCCCCCCGGCAGCCACCGGAGCACTCATGAGGACCCCCGAATCTCTGGGCTCCGCCGCTGGCACCTCCCCTCTGGGCGCCCGGCTACAAGGGCACCCGGGGCTGCTGAGCCAAGCCAGACTGGGACGACCTCTGGTGCCCTTCGTCTGCTGCCTGCGTCTGTCTGTCCGTCTGCCGCCGAGCCACAGCGCCCTGCGTGGCAGCCAGGCCGGACAGAGGCGGGAGACCTGGTGTCCAAGAGTCCACAAAGGGGCCCGCCCGCTTCCTTCCTGTGGGGCCCCACACCCCCCAGACACCTTCCTCTGCGGCGGTGCAGGAAACCTCCGGCCAGACAAACAAGCCGAGGAGGAGGAAGGGAGGAGGCGAGAGGCCGCCGGCTCGGGCGCGGCGCAGGGAAGTGAAGTGTTGCTCCTCTCCGCTCCTCCCAGCAGACACGAACACCCCAGCCCAGCTCCTCAGAACCCCAAAGAGCCCCATGGCCACCCTGAGCACAGGGCGAGGCCTCAGCCAGGACAAGGAGCAGGGCGCACCCCACCCGGGCCTACGCCCACCCTGGCAGAGAGGCCACACGCAGCCACACTTGTCCCATAGACGCATCCCGGAGGCCAGGACAGTGGGTGGACACAGGTAAGGGAGGGGACAGGGCAGGCCCTGGGAGGCGGATCTTGGGGCGGGTACTGGAGGGTGGGTCCCGTGGAGGGTCTCTGGGGGTGGGGCCCAGGAGGGTGGGGTGGGTCCAGAGGGGCGGGTCCCAGGGGCAGAACTCAGGGGAGGGTCCGGGCAGCCGGAGGACAGGGTCCCACAGAGCCACAGAATGGCCATTTGTTCCAGAGCAGCCCAGAAAGCGGACACATGAGTCTGCTCCTCGCTGTGGCCTTTTGTGGACCTTTCTGCCTGACCTTTCTGCCATGCTGCACTGCCCGGGGGTGCTGACCCTGTGCCAGCCTCTGGGAGGAGGCAGAGGGCAGCACGGCGGGGTGGGGTGGGACACGCCTTGGCTCCAACGGGCCACGGTGACGACGCAGCACAGAGTGGACAGTGCAGCAGCCGAGACAGCCACGGACAACCCAAGAAGGAAGGTGACACGCTCACACAGGCGGCTGTGCGGACCCGGAAGGAAGGTGACACGCCCATACAGGCGGCAGTGCGGACCCGAGAAGGAAGGTGACACGCCCATACAGGCGGCTGTGCGGACCCGAGAAGGAAGGTGACACGCCCATACAGGCGGCTGTGCGGACCCGAGAAGGAAGGTGACACGCCCACACAGGCGGCTGTGCGGACCCAAGAAGGAAGGTGACACGCCCATACAGGCGGCTGTGTGGACCCAAGAAGGAAGGTGACACGCCCATACAGGCGGCTGTGCGGACCCCAGAAGGAAGGTGACACACTCATACAGGCGGCTGTGCGGACCCGAGGAGGAAGGTGACACGCCCACACAGGCGGCTGTGCAGACCCGAGAAGGAAGGTGCCACGCCCATACAGGCGGCTGTGCGGACCCGAGGAGGAAGGTGACACGCCCATACAGGCGGCTGTTCGGACCCGGAAGGAAGGTGACACACCCATACAGGCGGCTGTGCGGACCCAAGAAGGAAGGTGACATGCCCATACAGGCGGCTGTGCGGACCCAAGAAGGAAGGTGACACACCCATACAGGCGGCTGTGCGGACCCAAGAAGGAAGGTGACACGCCCATACAGGCGGCTGTGCGGCCCCAAGAAGGAAGGTGACACACCCATACAGGCGGCTGTGCCGGACCCGGAAGGAAGGTGACACACCCATACAGGCGGCTGTGCGGACCGGAGAAGGAAGGTGACACGCTCCATACAGGCGGCTGTGCGGACCCGAGAAGGAAGGTGACACACCCATACAGGCGGCTGTGCGGACCGGAGGAAGGAAGGTGACATGCTCATACAGGCGGCTGTGCTGACCTGAGAAGGAAGGTGACACACCCATACAGGCGGCTGTGCGGACCCGAGAAGGAAGGTGACACGCCCATACAGGCGGCTGTGCGGACCCGAGAAGGAAGGTGACACGCCCATACAGGCGGCTGTGCGGACCCCGAGGAGGAAGGTGACACGCTCACACAGGCGGCTGTGCGGACCCAAGAAGGAAGGTGACACGCCCATACAGGCGGCTGTGCGGACCCAAGAAGGAAGGTGACACGCCCATACAGGCGGCTGTGCGGACCCAAGAAGGAAGGTGACACGCCCATACAGGTGGCTGTGCGGACCCGAGAAGGAAGGTGACACGCCCATACAGGTGGCTGTGCGGACCAGAGGAGGAAGGTGACACGCCCATACAGGTGGCTGTGCGGACCCGAGGAGGAAGGTGACACGCTCACACAGGTGGCTGTGCGGACCCGAGGAGGAAGGTGACACGCCCATACAGGCGGCTGTGCGGACCCGAGAAGGAAGGTGACACGCCCATACAGGTGGCTGTGCGGACCCGAGGAGGAAGGTGACACGCCCATACAGGTGGCTGTGCGGACCGGAGAAGGAAGGTGACACACCCATACAGGCGGCTGTGCGGACCCCAAGAAGGAAGGTGACACGCCCACACAGGTGGCTGTGCGGACCCGAGGAGGAAGGTGACACGCCCATACAGGTGGCTGTGCGGACCAGGAGGAGGAAGGTGACACGCCCATACAGGTGGCTGTGCGGACCCGAGAAGGAAGGTGTCACGCCCATACAGGCGGCTGTGCGGACCCAAGAGGAGGAAGGTGACACGCCCATACAGGTGGCTGTGCGGACCCGAGGAGGAAGGTGCCACGCCCATACAGGCGGCTGTGCTGACAGGGACCCACGTGCTTGCAGACTCAAGCCCTTGGCCTCAGGTATCACAATGCGCAGAGCTACTGTCCTCAGTCAATGCGTGATCATTCATCGGCCAGTTGGCCACCGCTGATGTCCATTCCCTCCACCCTCCAATCAACGCATCCATCCGTGTGTCACCCCACCCTCCACCCACCCACCATCTGTCCATCCACCTGGCTGTCCATCATCAGAAACCTGTCCATCCATCCAGCTACCCACTTACATTCTGTCTGTCCATCTATTCAGCTACCCACATACGTTCTGTCTGTCCATCCATTCAGCTACCCACATACATTCTGTCTCTGTCATCCATCTACCCACACACTTTCCATCTGTCTGTCCATCCATCCACTACCCACAAACATTCCATTCATCTGTCCATCCATCCAGCTACCCACACTTTCCATCCGTCTGTCCATCCATCCAGCTACCCACACACTTTCCATCCGTCTGTCCATCCATCCAGCTACCCACACACGTTCCATCCGTCTGTCCGTCCATCCAACACCTACTCTGCTGTTGGTCCATCCACACACCATTCTGTAATGCGTATGTCCTTCCGGCCTGCACCATTCTGTCTATCCATCCGTCAACTCACTCTTCCATCCATCCATGCTTCCACCCACCTACTCTCCGCCCATCCGTCCACTTACCCTCTGCCCAACTATCAACCCTCTTTTTCGTCAGACCCTCTCCCCAGAAAGATCCATCTTTCCACCTACCCACTGCTCCCTCATTCTCCACCCAGGACAAGAGTCACTTTTTTGCTCCAGGCCAGTCATGGGGAAGGAGGGAGGCAGATTTTTCCTCTACAATAGCAAAGTTCTGGGACTGATACCATCAGCCTTGCCAAAGAGCTGGAAATGCCGTTTCAGACCCTTCCCTGCCTTCCTGAGCCAGCAGGGCAGTGATCAGGCCCAGGAGCTGAGGCTGGAAGAGCTCCAGACACCCGTGCCTGAGACCTGCCTGGCAGGAGGCAGAGGCGTGAGTCCCTGTGTCCGGCGTTTCTCCCTCAAACAGCCTCATGGCCGTCAATGATGACAGCTCCCGTGGAGAAAATCAAAATAAGCGAAAAGCTGGGAAGGAGACCCCCTGCCCCTAGATAGTGCTCTGGGTTCCAGCGATTCAAAGTGTGGTCTGGGGGGCAGCTCAAAGGGACAGGGCCAGCATCACCCGCCAGGACACGGCCCCAGGCCCGCCGGTGTGGTCTGAGAACAACAGCAAGAACAAGAGGTTCCGGAGCACCTGAGATCCAACATCCTCATGGGAGAAGCACAAACTCAGCCCTGGAGACAGCCCCACTGTGGCTCTCAGGGGGTCCGGAAGAGGTGGCCAGGGTGGAGGCCTGCAGTTGGGACAGGGTGCACACACAGGCTGCAAGGTGCGGCCGGGCTCCATGAGAGGGTGCGGCTGGGCTCCATGGAGGGTGCGGCTGGCTCCATGGGGGCTGCCCCAGGGCCTCAGCAGAGACCAGAAGGAAGGGGCGACAGCCCACCTGCCTACAGCCAGGCAGCCCACCTATGCTCAAAGCCTGCTGCTTCCCAAGGGGCCCTGGCACGTGCCAGGCTGCAGCCAGAGCAGGTGCTCCAGCAGGAAGATACCCTCTGGACAGTGCGGAGTCAGCACGGGGCAGGGAGGAGCGGGGTCTCTGGGTCAGGCACTGCAGGTCCAGGCGCGGATGCAGGACCCCTCCGGGACCCCCTTGCTTCTCCAGCGCTGTCCCGGCTCTGGCACTGCGGCCCTGGGGCTTGCCGGCAAACCTGGGCACTGGGATGACGTCACTGCCTGGACTGCTCCCCGCTGGGCACAGCCCAGGTCAGCAAGGAGGACAAGTTTGGTGTGGCCGGGCTGCCCCCAGCAGGGACCCTGTGGAGACGCAGAATCCCCATCCTGAAGCCCCCTTAGAAGGCCCCCAGCAGGAGGCCAGACCATAAACCAGGAGCCCCCACATCAGGCCCCCAGCACGAGCCCCCTCCCCAAACAAGGGCAGAGGGGAAACTGGACGGACCGAGTAGGGGTGCGGGCATCGAAATGGCTTTTCCCTCGGGGCCCACAGACAGCGACGCGCAGCTGGACTTCAAGCATCACCATGACAAAGCGCTCGGCCGCAGCCCGCAGGCCAGCCAGGATGTTGCGGCTCCCTGGACCACAGGCTCTGCGTGAGCGCCAGGGCGGCGGCGCCCAGTGTCCCCGGGGACCCGGGAGGGGGACTCTGCGCTGTCTTGGGGAGCGGAGGCCGCCGCAGTCCAGCGCGACCTGGGCTCTGACCCCGCGGCTCCCCTGACCTGCCGCACCCCGATGTCGCGCGAAGGGGGCCCAGCAGCGCTGCCCTCTGTCTGCAGAGCCTGCGAGCACTGGGCATCCCCTTGGCCTTGCACAAGGGCGCTCGCGGCGGGCGCGGGCAGTGGACGGATTCGGAGGGGTGGGCAGGGGGGCGCGTCCCCGCCCTGCGCCCCTCCCCCGCTGCCCCCTGGGTCCCGCGTCCCCGCCCTGCGACAGGGCAGGCGCGCGGCGCTGCAGGTGGGGCGGCGCGGACAGCGCCCACCGGCCCCGGCGCGCTCAGCCACTCCTACCCGTGCGCTCGGCGACGCCCGCCAGCCTCCGCACCATTTCCTCCAGGGCCATCTCCTCGCTCCGCAGCCAGAAGCGCATCGTCCGCCGCGCCGCCGCCGCAGGGCCGCCGCCTCTGCACCGGCCGCGGCGGCGCGGGCGCGCGGGGGGGGCGCCGGCCCCGATTGGTCCTGAGCCGGGCCGGGCTGGGGGCGCGGGGCGCGGGAGGGCGCTGCTGGGCGGAAGCGGAAGCGCCGCGCGTCGGCCCCGCGTGTCGCCGCCGCGGTCACCTGGAAGTGGTGCGCCGCCGAGGTCACCTAGCGCCCAGGTGCGTGCGCCCCCGAGGCCGGCCCCGGCGCTCCCGCGCGCACCCCGCGCCAGGAGCCGCGCGCTCCGCGCCCCTCGCGCACGGCCCCGCACGTGCACGGCCACGCCCGGGCCGCCCCCTGCGAGCCCCTCCCGCGTGGGGGAGGGAGGGCCTCGGGCGCCGCCCTGGAGAGCAGTTACCTCCGGTCCCTGCGGCCACCCCCCGGGCAGGTACAGAGGCCGCAGCAGCCCAGCGGGCCCTCCCCGCGCCGACGCATAGCCCCGCACCGCGCTCCGCAGGTTGCTCCTGGCAGCGGCGCCGCCAGCCCAAGGACGCCGGGGCAAGGGGGAGGCGCGAGGGAGTGGGGGCGGGGGGTGGGGTGGGGGCCTCGGCCTCGCCATGTTGGCACGAAGCCACTCAGCGTTCCACACCTCTGCGCGAGCGGAGACGGCCTGGACCCGAGCCTGCATCCCTGAACCACGGCCGCCCTGCGGCTGGGACAGGCCGGTACCTGGGCGTCTGGGCCGCAGCGCTGGACCGGCAGCCCCTGGGCAGGCGCACCTGGGCGTCTGGGGACGGGGGCCGCATCTTTACCTCCTGTGCCCGCGGCAGCCTGAGTACCCCAGATCCAGCGCCCTCCGCAGGGTGAGCAGGAAGAGGAGGCCCATGTCCTGGCTAGCCGGGAGGCCCGGGCACTCAGCCCTCCAGGCCACCTGTGCCAGGCAGAAAGAAGGTGCTCACTGCAGGCTCCGCAGCTGCCCTCCTCCTCTCACCTCCCTCACCGTGCTCCCCTCCTCTCCCCGTGCTCCCCCCTCCTCTGCGCTCCTCCGCTCCCCCGCTCCCCCCTCTCCCGTGCTCCCCTCTCTCCCCCGTGCTCCCCTCCTCTCCCCGTGCTCCCCTCCTCTCCCGTGCTCCCCTCCTCTCCCGTGCTCCCCTCCTCCCGTGCTCCTCCCCCCTCCTCTCCCCGTGCTCCCCTCCGCTCCCCGTGCTCCCCCTCCGGCTCCCCCGTGCTCCCCCTCCTCTCACCGTGCTCCCCTCCTCCCCATGCTCCCCTCCGCCCCAGCTGTCTGCAGCCGCTCTGTCTCCTGCTGCAGTTGTGCCCGCTGGTGGTCACTCGGGGTGGGCTGGACCTTGGGCTCACTCACCGGCAGTGCTCGGTGCCCTGCGACTGGGACCCCCCCCACTCCCAGCTAAGGGGCTGCCCCTCCCCACTTTCAGCACAGCAGGGGCAAAGGTCCACTGACCCTCGCGCCCCTCACCTTCCCCAGCACCTGCCATCCCAGCAAGCCTCTGCCCCCCCCTCTGGTGGCCTCCGGGGGCAGCTCACGCGCCCCATGCTTCCTGGGGCTGACAGGCTGGCCTGTGCCTGACCAGGGGCCTGGGTAGGCGGCCCACAGAGAGGAGCCGAGACCCTCGGCTCTGCAGGCTTCGTGCTCACGGCTCAGACCGCACCCTGGGCTCCCCCTGGGCTCGGCCACCCCTGACCCTCCAGTGTGGACCCCAGGAGTTTCGCTGGGCAGTGCTCTCCCCTTTCTCTGGCATTGGCAGAGGGAGTTTCTCCAGGTCCCCCCCATCTGCCGGGCACATGGACCCCATGGAACCTGCATGCGTCCAGACAGACCGCAGGGTGTGCGTGTGCCTGTTTCACAGGGGCGGAACCCGGAACACGGGGGCTGTGGGCAGCGGGACGGGGCCGTGATAAGGTGGGTGGGCTTCTGCTGGACAGCCTGGACACTGGGGACTCCAGCCGGGACACCCCGCCTTCACCCGCCCCACCCCCCCACCCCCTTCACCCCTACCCGCACCCCACCCTCACCCCCTTCACCCCTACCCGCACCCTTCCCTCATGCCCTTTCCCCGCACCCCTTCCCTCAGCCCCTTCACCCCCCCCCTTCCCTCATGCCCTTCACCCCTACCCGCACCCCTTCCCTCATGCCCTTCACCCCCTACCCGCACCCCTTCCCTCATGCCCTTCACCCCTACCCGCACCCCTTCCCTCATGCCCTTGCCCCCTACCCGCACCCCTTCCCTCACCCCTTCACCCCTACCCGCACCCCTTCCCTCATGCCCTCATCCCTTGCCCCTGCCCTGCACCCCCTCACTCCTGCCAGGTCGCCCCACCCACCCTCGCTCCTGACTCCTTCCTTCCACCCTCCCCTAC
Organism: Cryptotis parvus; assembly: GCA_021461705.1. Classification (NCBI taxonomy): domain Eukaryota; kingdom Metazoa; phylum Chordata; class Mammalia; order Eulipotyphla; family Soricidae; genus Cryptotis; species Cryptotis parvus. The sequence goes on from JAJIBD010008207.1 coordinate 17,575, forward strand.
TCCTCCTCCCACCCCTGCCCTGGCCCTGAGAAGCAGCAGCCGCTTTTCCCAGGTGGCAAGTGCAGGTAACAGGACACTGGATACCGCCTTCCCCTAGCAACCGGCACCTTCTGGAAAGGGCCCAAAGGGAGGCAGCGGGGAGCGGGCCAGGTTCTGGAGCTGCTGCCTGCAGCCCTCAGCCAGGAAGGTCCGTGCAGGGGCGGGCCGCCGTGCTTCCTGGGCCTGTGACCATCTGCCCCCGAGGGGCTGCCCGCTGCTGCCCTGAGTGCAGACCCTCTCCCTGGGGCTCTTGTTTACCCTCGGAACAGCAGTGTCTCAGCAGTCCTTCCGGCCCATCAGTAACCCAGGATCCATCAGTAACCCAGGATCCATCAGTAACCCGGGATCCATCAGTGGCCCTGAGATTCATCAGTAACCCAGGATCCATCAGTGACCCAGGATCCATCAGTGGCCCGAGATTCATCAGTAACCCCAAGATCCATCAGTGACCGCAGGATCCGTCAGTGACCCAAGGCTCTGTCAGTGACCTCATGATCCATCAGTGACCCCATGATCCATCAGTGACCGCAGGATCCATCCAGTAACCCCAGGATCCATAAGTGATCCCAGGATCCATCAGTGACCCAAGGTTCTTTCAGTGATCCCAGGATCTATCAGTGATTCTGAGATCCATCAGTGATCCCAGGATCCACCAGTGATCCGAGATCAGTGATCCCAGGATCTGTCAGTGATTCCAGCATCCATCAGTGATCCCAGGATCTGTCAGTGATTCCAGCATCCATCAGTGATCCCAGGATCTGTCAGTGATTCCAGGATCCATCAGTGATCCCCAAGATCCGTCAGAGAACCATCAGTACCCCAGGATCCACTGTGTCCCCAGCATCCATTAATGACTCTAGGATCCACCAGTGATCCCAAGGTCTATCAGTGATCCCAGGATCCATCAGTGATCCCTGAGAACCATCAGTACCCCAGGATCCATTAATGATCCTAGGATCCACCAGTGACCACAGGGTCCATATATCCCTGGATCCATCAGTGTCCCCAGGGCCCACAGTGTATCCCAGCATCTGGCACACCCGGTGCACTCCGGTGCCAGCTGGCACTCTGGGTGACAGCCTTGCCTCAGTCAGGGGCCCATAGAGGGGACCCCAGGGGACAGCAGATGAGCTGGGCCCTGTCAGGGTGGGGAGCACTGCTGAGCAGAGACTGCAGGCCTGCGTGGGTGTCCCTCTCCCCTGGGAGGACCGTCCAGGCAGCCTGTGGGGAGGGGTGGACACTGGGCTGCTGGCACCAGCTGGTGTAGGTGCCAGTCTGGCTGGCGTCACCTGATGTCCTGTGCTCTGCCCACCCACACCAGCACCAGGCTGGGCGCTGCCTTTGGGTCTCTGTCCCCATCTCAGCCACGCATAGGGCTATGGCACCCCCAGAAGTGGGGCTGTGCAGTCTGGGTCAGCCCAAGGCCCCGGCAGAGCCACTGCCAACAAGCACGGAGACGCCAGCCCACCGGTGTTCCCGCTGGTGCGTTCAGGGTTCTGGGGGGCACCACGGCCCTCCTGGGCTCCAGTGGGCGCGCCTCACCACATCCCTGCACGCTGTAACTGAAGATGGCGCAGCCCAGCCCTGCCTGCAGAGGGCCCAAAGCCCCCTTGGCTTCCTGCAGGGCCCTTAGCTGCAGTATCTCCCAGAGACCGCTAGGGCAGGTGGGGTTGACCCGGTGAGGTGCCACCTGGCTAAGGTGTGACCCGGTGGGTGTGGCCTAGGCGAGGTGTGACCCGGGAGACGCTGGCCTGGGTGCGCTGCCTGTCAGCCCTGAGGGGACGTGGCCCATCACGGAAGCTAGGGGCTGGGGCCTTGGCTCTGCCCAGAGCTGACCAGGAGCCGCCGTGAGCTGTGGGTCCCACCAGGTCCTGGAAAGGAGCAGGGAGGCAGCTTCCGCCTGTCTATTGTCCCTGGCCCCGGGGGACGCACTTCCCGCATTGGGCCCAGCACAGGCCGTTCTCGGAGCTGCCCCAGAGCCCCCAGGTGGCGGCGGGAGCAGCGTGTACCGGGAAGGAAGTGGGGGGGTCACGCGGTCCCCGAGTCCCCTCACAACAGCGGGGCATCACCAGGGGGCAGGGGAATGTGGGGACGCCCTCAGGAGATCCCTCAGGGGACAGGGCCGCTGGCGGGGGTGGAGGAGGGATTTCAAACTCGCCCGGACCCCACGTGCCCTTCACCTGCCCGAGCCAGGCACAGACGGGGCCACCGAGGCAGCCTGCTTCAGGGGCCGCACCCAGGAGCAGACTCTGCCTCAGAGGGTGCGTACAGGACAGGCGTCACGAGCTGGGGGCTCAGCGTCCAGCCCACAGTGCCTGGACAGGCCCCCTCACCATGCCACCAGCTTGTGGAGATGCAGAGAGACGTGTCGGGGAACCGGGGTCCTGACCCCAGACCCTTCCCGGCGGCTGCCGCCTGGATGCCCGGGGCCTCTGGGGGCCAGGCTGGTCTGGCTTCAGGTTCGAGAGAGGGTTCTGGAACCCATGGGAGAGCCCAGACACCGTCAGCACTCATAAAAGCCCCGGAGATCAAGGGTCCTGATGGCCTCCAGGGTCCCCACCTCCTCCCGCCTCAGGGTCTCCTGGAAAGTGGGGCCCCAAAGTATCTGCATTGCCGGGTTGCTTTGGGGCAGAATGTTCCAGAAGCTGCAAGTTTGTAGTGAGCAGAAGCGGACTCGGCTGAGGCAGATGTTTGGGGAGCTGGAACCGGCAGAAGCTACCTGAACGAGCTGGTCACCCACCCAGAGTGACCCTCACACCACTCAGACTCTGCTCAGAAGACCGGCGCTTCCCCACAGTCCCGTCCACCTGGCGGGACATCAGGCAAGCTGGACACGGCAATGTCATGTGAGTCGGGTCCTCAAGCTCAAGCGGCCCCCACGGTCCAGTGTGTCCGACCGTCCCAAGGCAGGGCCAGTGTCCCTGGCGTCCCTGGGCAGCTACGGGCATGACTGTGGGCAAGAGCAGCTGGTTCCAGGAGCTGGGAAGGACCCCTGGGGCAAGTGGCCACATTCTTCCTGGGAGTGGGCAGAGTTGTAGGAGCGGGACACCCCAGCGTGCAGAGGCCCCTATCAACACCGCCCAAGGGGGCAGGTCCAGCTTGGGCAGGCCCAGGGCGTTGGGCCAGGGTGCAGGAGGCCAGTGAGTGGCGTGAAGGGAAGTGGACAGAGCTGGTCTGACAGTGGACGTCCCCACATTCACAGCTAGCACTGTGGGGGAATAGTGACTGCCCTCTGGGAGACAACGTGGATGTCCAGGAGGCCGAGGGGAGGCCACTGGCCAGGCTGCTCTGCTCCTCTGGTAGGCCGAGGCACCCGGCTTCTTGGTACCCCCACGCCACGGGTCCCCCAGTGTGTGCCCTACAGACCCCCACCCCATGGGAGCTGGGGCGCACAGACCTGGTGCCCTGGGGAGCCCAGTGGGGTGTGCCTCCAGCACCTCCTTTGTCCTGGGCCCCCCGAGGCGGCTCTGGGCGGTCAGGAAGCCAGGACAATGGGCCACACAGGAACCCGCGTCCGCCCGCCTGTAGTTCTGACGGCTGTTTACGTGCCTCTTAGGCGAGAACCTCAGATGTGCCGCCGCTGCTCCGGAAGTGGCCGTGCCAGGATCAACAACCGGCAGTCCCGCGAGATCGCCCAGGTTCCCCGCCACCGTCACCAGAGTCCGCGGACGGGGTCTCCGCCACACACAGGTCCAAGACAGGTCCTAGGCAGAAGTGGTGTCGCCCCTGGGCCCAGGCAGAGCCCAGGAGGAGCTGAGCCCACACGGCGCCTGTCTGCGCTGCCTTTGGGGGATCCTCTCCGGTTACACCTTCTCTTAGGCTTCAAGCTGGGGGCACGGGGGACGAGTGCCCAGCGCAGCCTGGCCCCTAGGGTACAAGGACAGCTAGATCTGGGCCCATGGACTTGGACGAGGAGCAGCAGCCTCCCGGAGAGAAACCGGGTCAGAAAGTGACTTTAACACTGGGGGTAGGCGGGGGACCAGGGCATGACGTCTGCAGGGTAGGCGGGGAAAGGGGGGCACCAGGGCATAACGTCTGGCCCTCCATTCCCACCCTCCACCCCTCCACCCCTGCCTGTCCATGTGCGACGGTCTTCGCACTCGGGCTCCCACGGGGCCAGTGAATGGTCAGGCCCCTCTGCACACAGCACCCTTTGCTCCTCGCGCTCGGCCTCAGCTCCTGGGCTCTGCTCTGGGGGCCATGTGCTGCCGCTGACCAGAGGCTCTGCCCTACCCCTGGCACCCATGACATCACTGGGCACCCCTTGGGCCAGAGTCAGTCAGCTGAGGGGCCGGAGTGCGGGGCCCTGGGCAGACCCTGCGCTCAGGGACCCGGGTGCGGGGCCTAAGGCCCGGCCCATGGACTTTCCCTCCAGCCGCTCAGGATTGTGCCCTCTAGTGGACAGTTTCTGTGCCACACTGCGGCCCTGTGGCTCCCCTACTGGCCTTGCAGGCGTCCCTTGAGAACTCGCCCTGCCTACACACGCCCACACCCTTGCCCTCACCCTCACCTCACTTGGGGAGGCAGGAGGGAATATGGGGAGGTGGGCAGGTGGCTGGGACGGGGGTTGGGCCCGCCCAGGGCTGTCTCTGGGGCTCCTAGTCACTTTCTCATGTAGCCTGGGCTGGGCCCCAGGTCGTGCCTCTCACTCTCCCCCTCACCTAGGCCAGCTAAGCAGGACGGCAGACACCTGCCCGCCAGCCTCCAGCGCTGCATGGTCATGAACCTGCCCTGGAGGCCCCTCACCTCTCAGGGCTCATATCCGTCCTGCTCCTCACTCAGCATCTGCCGAGTCCTCCGGGCCACAGCATAGCTGCTGCCTCCATGCTATCGCGTCAGAATCCTAGATGCGTCAAGAGGGAGCTCTCGAGTGTCTTCATGTGAGACCCCCTGGGGCTTCTGCAGCCTCTGGCCCTGCCTGGAGCAGCCTTCAGCTCTTAGTTACAGGGTTGTTGGTCCTCCCTGTTTGTGTAGGGCTGCCGTGAGGTGGACAGTGTCTCCTGGGGTCCCTCAGGCAAAGGACGGACGTGGTCCCGTTGCCCGCTCCACCCCGCACGGAGCAGTTCCCAGGGTCGCCCCAGAGAAGGGACGGCCCATCAGCACCTGCACCAGTGCTGGACTGCGGCCACAGTAAAGGCGGTTCCCAGAGCCCAGGGCTGGCCCACGGGCACGGCGCAGGACCGTGGAAGCCGCGTACAGACGCGTTCACAGGGCGCAGGAGTGGGGTGGGGCCTGGAGGCAGCCTTGAGCGAGGTCCCGGCCAGTGTGAGCGTAGCTGCAGGCCGGCACCCCTTGCACCAGCGCCAGGTGCCGGCGGCCCAGTTCTCGCTGAGCACTCGGCCCCGCCCAGGGTCCTGGAAACAGTCCGGATGGCCGCACTTCATGCTCATCTGGGGCCCCGCGGGTGGGCCGGCCCGGAAAGGCTGCCAGGCCTGGACTACAGGCGGGACCGAGCTGGGCAGCTGCGCCCGGCACAGGGCCCTCTCTGTGGCATGGCCGCCGGCTTAGGGACCCGACAGTCCCCAGAGCTCCTGCTGCCGGACACTGCCACCCTGTGGTGCCGAGCTGCTTTCCAGCTCGCCTTCTGCCAGCCGCAGGACGTCAGGGACTGTCCCCAGGGTCTGCTGAGGGCAGCACGATGAAGCCGAGGCACGTGTCCCCCATCGTGGGCCCCAGCTCAGGAAAGGGCTCTCAGGGCTTACAGTGGTGGGTCTGGTGGAGCCCCGGCTTCGGGACGTCGGTCTGGGGCCGCTCCTCTGTGTTGCTGCTGGAGGTCCAAGAAGGAGCCTGGCTGCCCCAGCCTCCTGGCCAGGAGCAGCCGCCCGGGAGACCCAGGCTTAAAGGACCAGGCCTGGTGCAGGCAGCAGTGTGTCGGGGGTGCCCCACCCCTGCATGTCAGTGACCTCAGCTGTCTCCCCACCCACCCCCTGCTTACTCCAGCCACACCACGCCCCATCCAAGCCACACCCGCCCCTACCCAGTCCGTGCCCCACCCACTTCCTAAACCCCTCCCACTACCCACACCAAGCCCCACCCACTACATAAACCCCTCCCACTACCAGAGCCCCACCCACTGACCCCACGCTGTGGGGCCCCAGCACTAGGCTGACTCATCAGGACCCTCCCAGGGGGTCTCTTGTCCACTGCTGCCTGCAGGAGCAGTGCCAGCCTGGACCAGGGAGCCAGTGGCCTCGGGTTCAGCAGGCAGCGCAGGTGTCTGACCCCAGGAGGGGCCCCTTGTGGCAGGGCTGCTGCAGAGCTGCACGCACTCAGCTGGGCCCTGGTGCGTCTGGCCTGGCGTGCGAGTCTTCCCCAGCGAGCCAACGTGGGGGCAGCGACTCCTCCCCGTGCCCCTGCCAGCGTGGGCTGCATGACTTGAGTTTCTGTCTGTTTCCTTGGCAGCAGGCCCCGTGTGGGCCAGCGGGTGTGGCCAGCAGAGTCTCCACAGGCACACACTGAAGGCTGGGTTTCATTCATCCTTTATTTCTTCAGAGCAGGTTAATGAATCATCATCAATTAAACATTATTGTTTGGAGGCTGATTTATAACCGTAAATGTGCCTACTAGATTCAACAATTTAAAAATAAATGGCATGTTGACGGCGACTACAGGGCCGCGGCCGCCAGCTGCTCCTTACAGTGGGCGGCCAGTCCTGACAGTGCAGAAGTCAGATCAGCAGGCACTAAAATCTGTTCAGTAGGTAAAAAATAAAGCTCTATAAACGCATCTGTAGATTCTTCTGCAAAAGTAGAACCAAACTTTCCTAGTCCTCGCCACACACCTTCATTAAAGCTTTGTTTCCCGGAACAGCTCCCACGTCCACTCACTGCCCGCGCCCACACCTCTGCCCACAGTGGCCCGCCGCGAGTTCCCAGCGTGGGCCACTGAGACAAACGGGCCGTCCCCACGAAGCACAGGACCCAGGGGGCACCTGTGTCAGTGCAAACAGGGAGCTCAGTGGTTTAAGGAATCTCAGCAACGCCAGTCAGCGCAGGGCACCTGGTCGCTCCCTTGAGCCGAGACCAGTCCTGAGTGTCCAAGACTCAGGGAGTGACTCGCCACAGCAGGCCAGAGCCCAGGCGCAGAGAGCGCCGAGATGGATCTGTCCTTGCTGCCCTGAGTCACGGGGAGAGGGTGGCGCTGGGGCCGGGCAGGGCAGGGCAGGGGCAGTGAGGGGAAGCAGGGACCAGAGGCTCGTTCCAGCCCTGCACAGTGCGGGGCTCGAGCGCCGGGACGCCGCTTTAAGGCGAGTTAAGGCAAAGAACACGAGCTGTCCTGGGGGGCTCCCGTCTGCTGCGACTCCCCACCCAGGCCACGGGCAGACTTCCACCTTCTGAGGCCGGGACGTGAGCCCGGGAACAAGTGCCGGCTCCTGGCGAGGTGAGGGTCGGGTCCCCTGGCTGACGTGGGGCTTTTGCTTAAGGCTGAAGGAGGGGATGAAACCAAACCAGGAGATGGAGGGTGGCGGCAGCCACGGGGCACGGCCAGGCACATGCCCAGGGAGTCACCCTGCGCATGGCTCAAAAGTGCCCACATCCCATCAACTTAAACAAAGAAAGAGGTTTAAAGACCGTTCAGATGTGGCGTGTCAACAGATAAATCAGATATAAACTGCTACGAAAAAACTTCCGTGTAAAGGCAACTGTAGGAGTTCTAAAAAAATACATTACACACAACTTGTGAGAGCAAATGCACGCCCAGCCTGCCCGATGGCCGTGCCCGCTGCTGTCTGCGGGTGGAGAGCACCGGCGGCAGCCGCCTCCTTCCCGCAAGGCCCTGATCTTTGGTATGCGGTGACCGACCCTCTGCCAACCTCGCCATGGTGCCCTCTGCTCACACACGGAGCGCGGGACCCTGAAACCTCCTCAAGAGACAGACCTTCCCCACTGCGCCCGATCACAGTGGCATGAGCTGGGGTCCTTGGCAGCATGCCCACCTCCAACATCTGAAGCTCAAGCTGAAATGTCTTCCTTAAGGACCGTTAAGGCTATTATGTCATAGGGTGTTTCTAGAAACAGAATTCTAAGGGGCCGACGGGAACGGGTGCAGGGGTGGGGGGGGCAGACTGGGTGGGCCGGCCACGGCTGAGACAGTGCCCTGGTCCTCAGCCCAGTGGCCAGGCTTTGGGGGTGTCCGGACCCTCCTACGGAGATGCCCAGAGCTCCCACTGTCTCCCGGGAGGGTCCCAACAGGCAAGCGCAGGGCTGCAGTGAGGGGAGGGCGCTCCTGGAGGCAGCGGTCACCAGTCCCTGCCAGACAGCTGCCAGCTGTGTCCACGTGTGTGAGGCCACCTCCTGCCAACCCTGCGTCCCAGGGTGGGGTGGGCGCACGCAGGGGACACAGGCGACCTGTCTGTGTGGCCCTGAAGTGCCTGCTGGTCACCCCGGGCACCCTGGAGCATCACAGGGACTCGACTGTCCACGCCGGCCGGGTGCGGCGGGGGCTCTGAGCTGGCCCTGGGACCGGGCCGTCACCTGTGGGGAACGGGGAAGGACACAGCCCGCCCACACCACAGGCACAGCAGGGCCAGGGGTCCAGCTCCAACCGCCCTGAGCGTCCTGCACGCGGGGACAGGGCAGGGCTGCTGCGAGCCGTGAGGGGAAGGGACAGACAGCGGCCCCATCCGGCAGGGAGGCTGTCGCGTGGCCGTGCCCTGGGCCACGGTCCTCATGTCCTGGGACAGGAGTGTGTCCCCACCGGTGTCCGCAGGCTTTTCAGCCCTGCCGCCGCCCGGGCTTGGGAGGCCTCCGCTGGGTTGAGGGGAGGAGCCGGATTCCAGCTGTGGAGACCTGTTGGGGCACACACGTGGCCGAAACCCACGACTGCTCCGTGCCTGGATGCAGGATGGCGGACGGTGAGGCGCGGCGGGCGCGGGGCGGAGCACACGGCACTCAGGGTTGGAGGCAGGGTGGCGCACAGCACACGGCCCAGGGGCCTGTTACCGACCCTCCAGCTAGTCCCGCCGCGGCAGGTGGTCCTTCAGCAGTGGCCTGTCGCTGCGGGGCTCGGCCTCTGCCCGCTGTCCGTGCCTCTCACTCCTCTGCAAGACGGGGACAGCACTGAGTGGAGCCCGCCCGGCGGACAGGTGGGCTGTGCTAGCGGCCGTCCCGCCAGCTGGTGCCTCTCTGAACAGTGCTCCCGGGAGGCTCAGCTCCAGAGGCCAGCCCTGTGCTTCCTGCCATGGTCCCCGCCTGCCCTGGTCCAACCCTGGAGCCGCCACTAAGGCTGCAGATGGCGTGAGGCACCCGAGTTCTCACACAGAGGAAGAGGGAGTAGAGGTAGGAGTGGAGAAAGTGCCGACAAAGGAGAGGTGAGGCCAACCATCCTGCCCTGTGCCCTGGGTTTCAGTGGCCACTGCATGGGGTCTCCAGTGCGGGCCGGTCTTCCCTGCCCTTCCTCACCTCCCACCCTGCGCCCCATCACTTTCATCCACGTGTGTGTGGGTGGGGATTGTGCAGTGCCCGCAGACACGTCCTGGGCTCGCTGGGAATCAGGATGGGTCACGGTGGCCAGGCCCAGCCAGGAGGCACCTGCCTGGCCTTTCCTGGGCGCTGCCCATGGGCTGTATGCGGGACTGGGTGGACGGCCGAGAAGGCTGAGGGTGCCTCAGCTCTGCACCCAAAGGCGGGCCCAGCAGCTATGGGAGAAACAGCCCCGCACCCCGGAGCCTGCAGCCCCTCTGAGACCTGCTGCCACGCACTGCGGTACTCCAGGGACCGGGGGTGAAAATCGCACAAGGGGTGAAACTCTTGTTTCCACGGTGTGAAACTCGGGACCAACCCGAGGGGCAGGAGCAGGTTGGAGAAACGTCGACTTAGAGCAAAGTGAGGGTCGCTCCAAAAATAACCAGATCCTTGGAGTTCTAAAGTGACTGCGGCAGGGGACGCTGGCCACGCTGCCATGGGGCCATGAGCGGCTGAGCCCGAGACTCACGGCTCAGTGATGCAAGGGCCAGCGCAGGGCCGGAGGTCCAGGCCTGGCCCCACGCAGCCAGTCTCCTGGTGGCCCATCACCTGTGCTCAGAAAGCGAGACTGCTGGAGGTCTGCGAGAGCATAAAGACGCTGGGCTGCTCGACAGAAGGCACTGCTTCCGGGTCTGCGCCGGAAGGAGGCAGGAAGGGAGGAAGGAAGGAGAGAACAGGTGAGTCACTTACAGTCCACTGAGCCCTGCGTGCAGGAGACTACGCCTGACTCCTGCCCTCCCAGCGGGGCTGCACCCCTGCTCCCGCCCTGCTGGAACCGCAGCCAGCTCCCACCCAGCTAGTGGGTTACGCCCAGCCTCAGTGGCTCCCATGGGCTGCAGTGACGTCCTGCCATGGACTGCAGTGACGTCGCTGGGGAGGGCAGTTTAAGCCCTCGTGGGACAGGTGGGGGCCAGGCAGTGGGGTCTCCACCTGCCTCTGAAACACTTCCCTGCACAACCACTCCTGAGGTCATGGGGAGGGTGCCCTGAAGTCATTGGAAAGGGGGTACCCTGCGGTCATGGGGGTGGGGGTGTCCTGAGGTCACAGGAAAGGGGTATCCTGAGGTCACAGGGGAGGGGAGTATCCTGAGGTCATAGGGGTGGGGGGGTGTCCAGAGGTCACAGGGAAGGGGGTGTCCTGAGGTCACAGGAAAGGGGTATCCTGAGGTCACAGGGGGGAGTATCCTGAGGTCATGGGGGTGGGGGTGTCCAGAGGTCACAGGGAAGGGGTGTCCAGAGGTCACAGGGAAGGGGTGTCCTGAGGTCACAGGAAAGGGGTATCCTGAGGTCACAGGGGAGGGAGTATCCTGAGATCATGGGGGAGGGAGTATCCTGAGATCATGGGGAGGGAGTGTCCTGAGATCATGGGGAGGGGTGTCCTGAGGTCATGGGGGGGGGGAGTGTCCTGAGGTCATTGGGAGGGAGTATCCTGAGGTCACAGGGGGGGGGAGTGTCCTGAAGTCATGGGGAGGGGGTGTCTTGGGGTCATGGGGGAGGAGGTGTCCGGAGGTCCCAGGGGAGAGGGGCTCTCCAGGTCTGAGATCACAGGGAGACTCCTTTCCCCCTTCCTTCCTTCCTGGGACCTAACTTTGGGGTCACGACTGGGAGTGTGGGCAGTCTTCCCACAGTCTATGGGTCAAAGTCTGATGGAAGGACCATGTCACACAGAGTGCTGCTCACTCAGAAACACCCCTGGACCCCAGCAGTAGCCCCTCTTCAGAAGGATCCCCTGTCCCCTCTGGGCTAGCATCATCCTCTCCTCGGCCCGCCCCTACTCACCTGCACCCGCTCCGTGGCACTGGGCCACAGCTGCCGGCACAGCACTTTCTTGAGCACGTCAGGCAGGAGGCTGACAGTGATGAGCAAGATAATGGCCAGCCAGGCAGGGCCACTGGAGAGCATCTGGACAAACACATGGTACATCCTCTGGTAGCTCAGGAAGGGCCTAGGGGGCAGAGGAGCGAGCTGGAGCCAGCATCTCAGGCTTCCAGTGGTCTCAAACAGGCCTTCCCGAGTGCAGGGAGATACCTCTGAAGGGAGCAGGGGCCTGAGGGGACAGAGGGGAGGACCAGGACGAGGAGAGGTGCATTTCCTCAGGATCTGGGATATGAACACTAAGGGGTTGCCCAAGGAGATGCAGATGGCAAGGATAGTCCTAGGAACCCTGGGCCAACACTGAAGACATGGGGGACTCCGTGGGAGCTCAGAGTCAGAGAGTAGCCTGCAATGGAGGAACATAGGAAAGAGACAATAGACTATAGGCTCCAGGACACTGCAAGCCCCTCACTGGGAAGTTTCTCTCAGGGAGCCCCTCACAGTAACCACTTCCCTGGAGAATTTTTCTCAGGGAGCCAGGGAAGTTTCTCTCAAGGAGCCACTCATAGGGGAGTTTCTTGGGAAGCCTCTCAGAGGATGAGTCTCTTTCAGGAAGCCTTCAGAGGAAGTCTCTCTCAGGGGACCCCTCATAGGAAACCACTCATAGGGGTACCCCTCACAGAGGAGCCCCACAGGGGAGTTTCTCTAAAGGAGCCCCTCAAACGGGAGTTTCTCTCAGGAAGGCCCTCACTGGGGATCTTTCTTAGGGAGCTCATACAGAACCTCTCAGGAAACCCTTCACAGGAGCTCCCCAGGGTATTTTCTCTTAGAAGTCCCTCACAGGGGAGTCTCTTTCAGAGGACCCCTTTCACAGGGAACCATTCACAGGGAACTCTCACAGCGGAGCCTCTCACCGAGGAATTTCTATCTGAGAGTTCCTCACAGGGGTGTTCCTCTCAGGGAGACCCTCCCAAGGGAGTTTCTCCTAGAGGACCCTATCACAGAGGATCTTCTCATTGGGACTCCTTCATAGGAAATTTCTCTCAGTGGATTCTCTCTCAGGAAGCCCCTCACAGGGGATCCTCTCTTAGAGAGACCCACAGGGGAGGTTTTTCTCAGAGAAGACTTCACAGAAGAGCCCTTTACAGGGGGAATTTCTCTCAAGGACCCTCTCATGGCAGAGTCTCTCTCTCTCTCTCTCTCTCTCTCTCTCTCTCTCTCTCTCCCAAGGGAATGTCTCACAAGGAGCTCCTCACAGAAGCATATCTTATAGAGAGTCCCACACGGTAGTTTCTTTCAGTGAGCCTTCACAAGAAAGAGGAGTCTCACAGGGAAATTTCCCCTCAGAAAGTCCCTCACAAGAGAGTTTTTTCTCAGGGAACCCCTCAAGAGTCCTTCAAAGGCTATTTCTCTCCGGAACCCTTCACAGGGGAGCTTCCCACAGGAATTCCTTCACAGGGGAATTTCTTCAGGAAGCCCCTCACAGAGAAGTCTCTCTCAGGGAGCCCTTCACAGGGGAATTTCTCAAAGGGATCTCCTCAGAGGGAGCTTCTCAGAGTAGTCCCCCATAGGGGTTTTTCCTTGGTGAGCCCCTCACAAGGGTTTTTCTTTCAGGGATCCCTCACAGGAGAGCCCCTCATAGGGGAGTTTCTCTCAGGATTTACCCCAAAGGGGATTTTTTCTCAGGATGCCCCTCATGGGGAACCCTCACAGGAGAGCCTCTCACAGGGACTCTTTCATAAGGGCATTTCTCTCAGGGAGACCTTCTTCACAGGGGAGTCTCTCTCAGGGAGTCCCTCACTGGGAAATCTCTCTGAGAGCCCCAGGGGAGTTTCAGTCAGAGAATCCTCATAGGAGAGCACATCATGGGGGAGTTTCTCTCAAGGTGCCCCTCGCAGAGGAGTCTGTCTCAGGAAGCCGTTCTTGGGGATTTCCTTTCAGGGAGCCCCCTCATGGGGAAGTCTGTCTCAGAACATTCCCTCAGAGAGAACCCCTCATAGGGAATCACTCACATGGGAGCCCCTCATAGAGGAGTCCCACAGGGAGTTTCTCTCAGAGGGTTCCTCATAGGGGAATATCTCTCAAGTAGTCCCTCAGACTGAGGAGTCTCTCATAGGGGAGTTTCTCACAGGAGCCCTCACAGAGACAGAGATTCTTTCAAAGAATCCCTTACAGGGAGCCCCTTACAGGGTGGTCTCTCTTCTCATAGGAGAGCCCCTCACAGGGGAGTTTCTCTCAGGGAGTCCTTCTTTTAAGGAGACCCTCACAAGGTAGCCTCTCTCAGGGAGCCACTCACAGAGAAGTCTCTCAGGGAGGCTCTCAAGGGGAATCTTCCTCAGAGAGCCCCTCAGAGGAGATCCTCTCTCAGGAGAATTTTCTTTTCTTTTTTGGGTCACACCCCCAAAATGCTCAGGGGTTACTCCTGGATCTGTACTCAGGAATTACTCCTAGCAGAACATCAGGAATCATATGGGGTGTCAAGGATTGAACCCAGGTTGGCCGCATGCAAGGCAAAATGCTCTACCCACTATACTATCACTCCAGCTCCTCTCAGGGGAGTTCTCTCTTAGCATGTGTCACTTGGAACCTTCTCTGTTCCAAGTGGCGCTATCGCCTCCACACAGCTGCTCACATGGATATGCTGGACAGCTGCTCACATGGATATGCCTAGACATGCTAAAAGAACATGGTTGTACTTTTTTGGCCTGGCGTGTGTGACAGGCTGTGGAGGGTTCCTACCAGATGATTCCTCCCCAGAGCAGGGAGAAGATGATGTAGAACAGCAGAGACCCCCAGATGACGAAGTGGTTTATCCAAGTCCAGTAGTGTGTGTCCAGTGCCAGCTGAGGAGGGCAGTCAACAGGTGTCCAGCAGGAAGAAAAGTAGAAAAACGATGAAATGCCCAAGCTGGGGATGTGGTTCCAGGTGCTGGAGCGCATGCCTGGCACCTAAGCCCCAGCACACCCCTAGTGGCCCCTGGACTCCTGAATACTATTTGGATCCCTGCAGAGAGAGCAGCTGTCAGTGGGTCCCAGGGAGGCCCAGAGGCATGTCTCCGGAGCTGGGGACAGTGTGGGAGGTTCTCGGTGTCATTCTGTTGGAGCAGTAGTTGCAGTTACAGAATCTGACTTGAGAGGGATGAAGTTCCTGCCATGCATGAGCCCTTCACGTGGGTTCCATGACCTGGGCTCTCTCCCAACTTTGCCCCTGTGGGAGACTAAGCCAAAGTTTGACCAGCTGTGTGGGACACCTGCTCCTTGGCTCAACTCAGGGCCCAGTCACGGAGTCTTACCTTCAGCGTGACCGTGAATACCATCACAGTGAACACTAGAGTCCCGAATGTCCAGTGGCCAAACACCTGTGGAAAGACAGGCCCATGGCTGTGAAGGTGAGTCTGGGAGCCAGGCCCGTGGCTGTGAAGGTGAGTCCGGGAACCAGGCCCGTGGCTGTGAGGGTGAGTCCCGGGAACCAGGCCCGTGGCTGTGAGGGGTGAGCCCCGGAGCCAGGCCCGTAGCTGTGTGGAGGGTGAGTCCGGGAGCCAGGCCCGTGGCTGTGAGGGTGAGTCCCGGGAGCCAGGCCCGTGGCTGTGAGGGTGAGTCCCGGGAGCCAGGCCTGTGGCTGTGAGGGTGAGTCCCGGGAGCCAGGCCCGTGGCTGTGAGGGTGAGTCCGGGAGCCAGGCCCGTGGCTGTGAGGGTGAGTCCCGGGAGCCAGGCCCGTGGCTGTGAGGGTGAGTCCCGGGAGCCAGGCCCGTGGCTGTGAGGGTGAGTCCGGGAGCCAGGCCCGTGGCTGTGAGGGGTGAGTCCCGGAGCCAGGCCCGTGGCTGTGTGGGAGGGTGAGTCCGGGAGCCAGGCCCGTGGGCTGTGAGGGTGAGTCCCGGGAGCCAGGCCCGTGGCTGTGAGGGTGAGTCCGGGAACCAGGCCCGTGGCTGTGAGGGTGAGTCCCATGTGGACAAGAATGAATCCTCATGAGTCAGCCCAGGGCCATGTGGGGTCGCAACCCCTCTTCCCCAACCAAAGGGTTCCAAACTCATGCCCTTCTCCAGTGTTAATAGTTCAAACCCACCAACAAGGGACACACTGGCAAGGAGGGCCACAGACTGGCAGCCCTGCCACATCGGGACTCTGGCACCAGAGCATCCAGTGCCCAGTAGTGGTGGCAGGCACAGGTGCACCACCGTGAGGAGGGGGCTTTTGGCCCGGATTCGGTCCAACACTGGCTGGGCACGGAAGGCTCTATTAGGTCTCCTGTGATCAGGCAAACGGCTTCCAGGTGGTGTTGAGCCAACTCCAGCAGACACCTC
Organism: Cryptotis parvus; assembly: GCA_021461705.1. NCBI lineage: Eukaryota > Metazoa > Chordata > Mammalia > Eulipotyphla > Soricidae > Cryptotis > Cryptotis parvus. Next base: position 33,192 of record JAJIBD010008207.1, read on the forward strand.
AATGTCCTGAGCCACAGTGTCAGAGTGGGCTGTGGGGCTGAGCCCTGTGAACGGCTGGGCCTGCTCTGCTCACCCAGCTGTGGGACTGTGACCGGGGGCTCCTGCCCAGTCCCCACCCGCAACACTCATTTGAGGGCTGCATCGCCCCACAGACACGGTGAGGAGCACCTAAGCTGTGTGGCCAGGGGCAGTGAGATGGCTGAGGGAGGCTGTCTCCATGCTGCTGCTGCGCTTCAAGTCTGGGCCTCTGGCCCGGAGACCTGAGGGGAGCCTGTCCTCCCTCTGGAGCTGCCCTGTCAGGACTCTGGCCAAGAGACCTGAGGGGGAGCCTGACCTCCCTCTGGAGCTTCCCCATTAGGCCTCTGACACCACAGACCTGAGGGGAGCCTGTCTTCCCTCTGGAGCTGCCCCGTTAGGCCTCTGACACCACAGACCTGAGGGGAGCCTGACCTCCCTCTGGAGCTCCCTGTCAGGCCTCTGGCCCAGAGACCTGAGGGGAGCCTGACCTCCCTCTGGAGCTGCCCTGTCAGGCCTCTGGCCCAGAGACCTGAGGAGCCTGACCTCCCTCTGGAGCTACCCTGTCAGGCCTCTGGCACCACAGACCTGAGGGGCTGCTTCCCTGGCACCAACTGCTAGGCAGACACGGAAGCCTCTTGTAAAACTTGGGAGCTAAGAGCTTGCGGGGCCCTGGGAGACGGGAGGCCGGAGTGTTCCTGTCAGGACCGGCCCCCAGTCACTCTGGTCTCCGCCCTACGCAGGGCTGAACAAGGGCAGGAGAGCACGGTGGCTCGGCTGACTGCACATGTGGGGCTACTGTGGCCTTTCCTGGCCGCCCTCCTGCAGGGATAGGACCACGTGTGAGAGAACGGTGACCAGGCCCAGCCCAGTGCGTGGCCTGCTCTCTGCTCCACACCACTCAGCTCACGGCTCGTGCTCAGAGACAACGTCCCAAGCACAGGGCCCGTGAACCAGGGCGGCGTGAAACTCAGGTTGGTGGGCGGTGAGGAGGGAGGTGTTGGGGGAGGAGCAGGGGGTGTGGGGGAGCCTAAGGGACACTGGCTCGAATGCCTGGGCATGGCTCAGCACTGCTGAGAAGGACTGACAGGCCTGGGGATGCCTGGACACCGCATCCAGCATGAAGGTCCAGTACTGGCTGGGCACGGCTGAGTATGGCTGGGTCTGCCTGAGTATGGCTGGGGTCTGGCTGGGTAAGGCTGGGTGAGGCAGCTATGAGTATGGCTGGGCCTGGCGGGGGTCCGGCGGGTCAGGCAGCTATGGACCAGGCAGTGTGGGCAGCATCCCCTGCCCTCTCGGCCTGGATTCCAGGTGTTGTTCTCTGGGTTCACCTGCCCGACAGTCAGAGGCACCTGGGAACCAGCAGCAACACAGCCTCAACCCAGGGCTCCCCACACCCTTACTCCCAAGACCCCCAAACACTTGCCCAGGGGTTACAGGATAATGAGGACTGGAAGCTGGTTTAGGGAAATGACTGAGTGGCAGATAAGGAAGATTCTAGAAAGACAGAGAGCATCAACCGAGAAGTAAGGTGTGAAACAGTTCTTGACCGTTCTACTCGAGAATGCTTTAGAGTTGGGGAGACGGCCCCGGCTTGCAGGAGAACGAGTGTCGGAGCGGCAGCGGCTGGGCAGGCTTTGCCACCGCCCCGCAGACGCCGAAGCACTGGGGCCAGTTCTGAGCCCCCACTACCACCCTGCAGGTTCAGGCCTGTGTTGTCAGCCCTGCTCGGCGTGGCGGCACCGAAACCCGACATGGTGACGGAACCGTCTCGCCCCAGCGGGCCCGGCACGCAGCTCCCCAGCGCTTAAGGGAGCCCTGGCTCAGCACACAGGGTGGGAAGAAAATAGTTCTGAGAAATATTTCATGCTCAAGCACAGCAAACAGGACACACCATGGCTGGTCTTACCATCTGCGTGTTGGTGGTCAGTGTCTGGGGAGCGAGCGGGGAGGGGAAGAGAAAGCAGGTGCGAGTAAAGCGACCCACAGGGCACGTCCCTCCAGGTGGAGGCTTCCGTCGTGCTCAGGGGGCACAGCGGCACCCACACGCCGCACGGCCGTGAAGCAGGGGCTGCGGGACCTGGCCAGGTTCTCTGAGCCCCTGGCACAGCTGTGCCCGCGGCGGGCGTGATGGCACCGCCTCCCTCCAGGGCCCGAGCACCAGCCGCGCCCTCACCTGCCCGTTGCTGCCCACGGTCGTGTGTTCGAAGATGAAGTAAGCACTAAAGAAGAACACCAGGGCGTCGAATACGCCCAGGAACGCCCAGTAGATGAAGGTCCGCCAACGCAGCAAGGAGTTCTTGGCGATGTCCCTGCGGCACAGAGTGGGTGAGGGCGCTGTGGGGGCGGTTCCCCGAGGGCGGGCAGGCGCCTTGGTGCCACCCGGGTCTGCTGTGGCCCCACACATTTCTGCTGGCTGGGGCTGAGCCGGGGGCTGCCACAGCGAGGTCTGCGCAGGGCTCCCGCTCTTCCCTCACCTCACGTTCAGCCCCCACACAGACTCGCGGCTCCGGGAGAGCCTGGGGCAGAGGGGCTCAGCGCTGGGGCGGACTCAAGCAGTCACACCGCCCGTGCAGCCCGCAGCAGGCAGGGGCTGCTTCGCCAGACAGGGGCCGCGCCACCCCTGCAGGGTACTCGGGGACCCACTCACCGCTCCCTCTCTCCGATCCTGTCATCACAGCCCAAGACCCCTGGGTGTGGCCCCGCCAGTGTCCAGCAGCTCTTTCAGAGCCAGGACATGCTTCTCAGGGGACGTCTGTCCACAAGTCAACCCATGCCCCAGCTTCCTGCCACAGTGGACAGTGTGGGGGCACAGGAAAGACATGTGCACATACAGACGCGTGGACAGACACGTGTGTACACATTCATGCACACGTGGGGAGCCATGCACAGGAGCTGTGGGGATTTGCATGAGCACGTGGGGACATGTGAGCACATAGGCACACACAACGGCGTGCAGGTGAGCAGGGGTGCCGTGAGGGGCCCAGCACTGCGTCTGCGTGGGGTCTACGGGAGGCCGGGTTTGTGCTCAGAACCGCAACAATCTCCCCAAACACATGTGGGTCGTCTCTCTCCAGTGTGGGACAGAGAGAGACGCTCAGCTGGTGGGTGGGAGCGCTGCCCTGAGGGTCAGCATGCGGCTGAGCAGAGAGCAAGGCGGGAGGGCACCGGGATGAGAGCCTGACTCAGTCCACAGATGGAGGCATCCAGGAGCCCGGGCTGGATGGAGCGGGGGTGGGGCACGCCCGGCCTCACTGCACAGGCCAGCAGGCCAGCACAGACGCCCACCCGTGCCCACTCACCGAGCTACCTGTACAGGGCCACAGCCCAGCACGGACGCCCGCCCGTGCCCACTCGCCTGAGCTACCTGTACAGGGCCGCAGCCCAGCGGGGACGCCCCGCCCGTGCCCACTCGCCCGAGCTACCTGGTACAGGGCCGCAGCCCAACGCGGGACGCCCGCCCGAGCCCACTCGCCCGAGCTACCTGTACAGGGCCGCAGCCCAGCGCAGACGCCCGCCCGTGCCCACTCGCCTGAGCTACCTGTACAGGGCCGCAGCCCAGCGTGGACGCCCGCCCCGTGCCCACTTGCCCGAGCTACCTGCACAGGGCCGCAGCCTAGCGCGGACGCCCGCCCCGAGCCCACTCGCCCGAGGCGCTACCTGTACAGGGCCGCAGCCCAGCGTGGACGCCTGCCGAGCCCACTCGCCCGAGCTACCTGTACAGGGCCGCAGCCCAGCGTGGACGCCCGCCCGTGCCCACTCGCCGAGCTACCTGCACAGGGCCGCAGGCCCAGCGCGGACGCCCGCCCCGAGCCCACTCGCCCGAGCTACCTGTACAGGGCCGGGTCCCTGTGCAGCGCGGTCCGTGCTCACGTGCTGCTCCATCAGACTGTACAGGAGGATGGGGGAGAGACGTGAAGCTGATGTTGTGACAGCGTCAGGTAGGCCGTGTCGTACAGTGTCTGCAAGGGGCACGGCTGACCTCACTGCTCAGCAACCACAGCCCCGGGGACGCAGGCACAGGGCAGGCCGCAGGCGGAGACCCGCTCTGGGCCCACAGCCTGTGCGGACACCCCCGGCCGCCACCGTGGACACCCCACCTGACGGACACCCCACCCGGCCCGCCACCGTGGACACCCCACCTGACCTGCTACTGCCGACCCCTCTGGCCACCAGCCACGCAGGGGCAGTGATGACGCAGGTAACAGTTGTCCCTGCTGACGCCACTGCCCCACGCCCCGACGGCCACGGCGAGGCCCAGACTGAGGTGCAGAGGGGGACCCACCTGCTGTGAGAAGCCGCAGAAGAACTGGTAGAGAAACTGGGGGGAAGATGAAGCACACGTTCTGCAAGGCAAGGGCCACAGCCTGGGTGCTCGGGCGCCACCTCGGGGCTCGGGGACACGTGCAGGAGGCGGCAGGATGGGGCGGCACCAAGAGAGCAGAGTGTGGGCGAACGTGAGACTGCGGCATATATGGGGGGGTCTGGACTTCTGGGCGGGGCAGGCAGGGTCCCAGGGCACGGGACTCCAGTCAGGGGAGTTACTCAGGGCCCCAGCGAGGCAGCAGCAGGGGCCAGAGAAGCACCAACCCCGCTAAGTCAGAGACCCTGGGACAAGTACCAAGCCTCCTGTACAAGCACCAAGATCCCCAAAAGCAGCAGGTCCCTGAGAAGCGCCAAGTTCCCTATAAAAGTTCTGAGTCCCCTACAGAAGCATCAGGTCCCCTAAAGAAGCAGGAGCCCCTGTAGAAGCAGAGTTCCTTGTAGAAGCACAGGGCCCCCTATGAAGCACCAGGCCCCTATAGAAGGACCAGGTCCCCTACAGAAGCAAGAGTTCCCTCTAGAAGCACGAGCCCCCTATAGAAACTCCGAGTCCCCTGTGGAAGCACCGGTCCCCCTACAGAAGCAAGAGTTCCCTCTAGAAGCATGAGCCCCCTATAGAAACTCCGAGTCCCCTGTGGAAGCACCAGGTCTCCTAAGCACCGGGTCCCCCACAGAAACTCTGATTTCCCCCAGGGCCCACCAGCTGAGATCTGTCATTCCACGGGACCCCGGAGAAGGGCGGCACAGCCGGGCTGTGGGCAGTTCGGGCCCACCTTGTAGAAGAAGTACTGCACCAGCTCTGCGATGCGCACATAGTACAGGTGGCCGTGCACGAGCAGCATCCGCCTCAGGTGCCGGAACTTGGGAATGGCGAGTCGCTGTTCCTGGCGGCCTGGCGGCCCTCCTTCCCGATGACGCCTGGAGGAGCAGAACCTTGGCTCAGCCGGGGCCTGGGGCCGGGCCACTGGGCCGGGCCTGCTCTCACCGCCTTCTGCTATGGCCACGTGCTCACCTATACCCACATGGGCCTCCAGGATCATGCTGACGTCATTGGCACCGTCACCAATGGCCAAGGTGATCGGATGCTCCTTGGAGAGCTTGATCAGTTTAGCGATCTGGAAGAGAGAGCCGGAAGCGGCAGCTCAGCTCAGCGCTGTCCGGCTCAGCTGCTGGCCAGGAGGGGCGACTCAGGGGCGGGCAGGAAGCCAGGGACAGCCCTGAGCACGACTGTCCGCTGAGCTCAAGGGCCGATGCGGACTGCACCAGGCGTTCCTTCCGCTTGCTGCCCGGACCGGGTGCTGGAGCCCGAGCAGGGACAGTTCTGTGGCCTCCTCCGGTGCCCCTGCCACACCCCCAGGGTGGGTCTCCAGGGTTCTGCGGCCTCCTCCGGGCGCCCCTGCCACACCCCAGGGTGGGTCTCCAGGGCAGGGAGGGTACCCGGCCGACACAAGTCAGCTTCGCAAAAGGCAGCTGCGAGCTCAGCAGTGTCCTGTGGGCCTGGAAGATAAGGACTCGGGCACTGTGGCCAGCACGGAATCAGGACCCGGTACCCAGCCCAAGGAGAGGGCAGGGCCCCCCAGCCAGGAGCCTGCTTCTACAGCTGAGACAGGGGGGCCCGTGGAGTTGGCTGTGGTAGGACCATCAGCCCTGCGCTGGGCATGGCACGCCTCTGCAGCTCACACATGCCAGGGCAAGAGCTTTGGTGCCAGCCCTGCCAACCCGCTGGGGCTGCAGAACCAGGGAGCGCCTGGCCCAGGCCCCCTCCCGCTGACCTGCGCCTTCTGCAGCGGCGCCATCCGGCAGCAGAGCACGGCACTGCAGTTCCGGCAGATGTCCAGGAAGAGCTCGCGGTAGTTCCCCGTGGAGCCGCTGTCCTCACGGGGCTTCAGCACCAGGGACAGCGCCGCCCCGTCAATGATGAGGCCGAAGTCCTGCAGGTCTGCGGAGAGCCCTGGGGGCGCGACCGGGGCTGAGACAGCCCTGAGCCCCGCCCCTGAGCCTCCCCTGAGACCCAGGGGCCCTCAGCCTCAAGACCCTGAAGCTACCACAGGCGGTGGGGGCTTCCTTGCCTGCACCGTGAGCCCACACAGGCAATGACCACACACACAGCCGCCTCACACAGACACTCACCTGCCCCCACACACAGCTGTGTCCACACAGGCACTCATCCTGCACACACGCACACACACACACACACACACACACACAGAGGCCATGTCCACACAGGCACTCACCCGCAAACACGCACACCAGTATCCACACAGGCACTACAGCCTCACCATGTACCCACACATTCACACGCACACAGAGGCCGTGTCCACAGGCCTCACCCGTGTCTTACCTACCCAAACACACACACACACACACACACACACAGGCCATGTCCACACAGACACTCACCCGCCAACACGTATACCCATATCCACACAGGCACTTCACGGCGCATACAGCACACACACACACACAAACACACACACAGAGGCCATGTCCACACAGACACTCACCCCGCAAACACACCACCATATCCACACAGGCACTCATGGCGCATACACACACACACACACACACAGAGAAGCCATGTCCACACAGGTACTCACCCCCAAAGCACGCATCACCTGTATCCACACAGGCACTCACCGTTGCACACACACACAGAGGCCCCGACCCACAGCACCCACACCCCACACACATGCACACCGTATACACAGGCACTCACCACACACACACACACACCTAGAGGCCATGTCCACACAGCACTCACACCACACACGCACACCCGTATCCCACAGGCACTACCACACACACACACACACACACACCCACCCACACACCAGGCCATATCCACACAAGGCACTCACCGCACGCACACACACACACACACAGAGGCCATGACTAGCACTCACCCCCACACACGCACACCCGTATCCACACAGGCACTCACTCACACACACACACACACACACACACACACAGGGCCGTGGTCCATACAGGCACTCACTGCCCTTGCACACACACACACACACACACACACACAGGCCATGTCCACACAGGCACTCACGGCCTATGCACACACACACACACACACACACACACAGGCCATGTCCACACAGCACTCACCCCCCGCCCGTGTCGTGCAGACACTCACACCCTCCGCTGCACCACGGCGCACTCATCTCCTGGCACTGCCTCGGCCTCACGACCGCACACTCGCGTAAACAAACCTCTCACGCAGGCTGCCTAGCGAGAGGGCAGGTCCCGAGTGCCCTGTGAGCCCCTGGACTGCCCGCTGCCCACGCGTGGCCTGGGGCTCAGGGCCGTGGCCTACCCGAGCAGCTGTCCCTGGGCAGCGTCCCCCTTGTGAGCACCGTCTTGCTGAGCTCCAGCAGCACGTGCGCAGGCCCTGCTCCTCGATGCGCTTGGTGGTGAGCTCCAGCAGCCGGGTGCCGCATGCGGAACAGCTTGCAGGCGTAGCAGGTGGCGGCCGCCGTCTCCATCTTGTCGCCCGTCAGCACCCACACCTTGATGCCGGCCTTCTGCAGCGCCTCGATGGTGTCTGCGGCCTGATCCTGCAGCCTGGACCGGAGCAGGGCCACGGGCCGCGGTGTCGGGGACGGGATCCCCACCGCGGCCTCCAACACACCCAGAACCCACATACGGGCTAGACTCAGGGCTGGCGCAGGTCCTGCTGGACACCGGGAGGGACGTACACACCACGACCCCTGCCCGTCTCCTCCACGCCTGCCGCCGCCTCGCGGCTCACCGGTCCTCCACGGCCGTGGCCCCCAGCAACACCAGGTCCTTCTCGATCTGCTCGTAGGCCTCGGCGAAGCTGCTTCTCCCGGCCTTGCAGGCGCCACCTTGGCCGCCTGCAGCAGCCTGCACACGCCCCTCGTACTCCTCAGGGCTGAGCTTCTTGTAGGCGACACACAGAGTCCGAGCCCTTCCTGCAGGCACGACGGGCAGTGTGAGTGTGAGGGGCCCATCTCACGTCTTAGGCCGAGAGCCACACCCAGCCCAGTCCAGATGGGGTCTCTCGGATGACTGGGACATGGTCACACCAGCAGAGCGGGCAGGTCCAGGGTCTGCCTGTGGCCGGGCTGCAAGCTCACATACCCAGGCTGGATCCTAGCCCTCCCAGCACCTAGCTGGGCACTGGGACAGGCCCCAGAGGCAGGAAAGCAGCAGAGCCCCACGCGGCCCCAACAGTAGCTGCGTGTAAGCTGTGTGTTGCTGAGCGTCAGGCAGTCTGTGGCGGCTTCTCCGTGTCTGGGTGGTGCTTGCTGCCTGTCAGGCACTGGCAAACCACGTTCATGGGGTCTGACTTAGTTCTGCACCGGGCATCACCTGGGGCCCCTATGCGGACACCACCAGGCGAGCCCAGCTGGGGCAGAGGCTGCCCAGCCTGTGCTTCCATGGCCAGACTGCAGCACCTGGCCAGCCCCTCAGTCTCTCTAGCCGGTGGAAACGAAACCCCAGGAAGGGCGCAAAAGGCTTTTCTGTCCCACAGTTCATACTCTCAGGTACCTCAGGAGCTCTATGATGCTTGTTGTGTTTGTTTGTTTCTGGGCCACACACTTGCCCCCACAGCCAGAATTCCCACACAGACATTCCCCTCACAGCCAGAATTCCCACACAGACATTCCCCTCACAGCCAGAATTCCCCACACATCCCCTCACAGCCAGAATTCCACACAGACATTCCCCTCACAGCCAGAATTTCCAGACACTGCCCCCCCATAGCCAGAATTCTCCACAAGACACTCCTCCACAGTCAGAATTCTCACACAAACACTGCCCTCACTGTCAATTCTCAGATACTCCTCCCACAGCCAGAATCCCCAGACAATTTCCACACAGACGTTTCCCACAGACACTCTCAGACACTTCCCACACACACACCGTCGCCCAGACACTCTCACACATTGCCCACCCAGTCCCCACAGAGACATTTTCCACAGACTTCCCAACACAGACACTATCCACCCCCCCACAAGACATTCTCCATACAGACATTCTCCTCACAGATACTCCCACACATACTCATCCCCAACACTCCTACACAGACATTCTCCACAGACACTCCCCATACACACACTTCCCAGACACTCTCCACAGACACTCTCACAGACACTCTCACAGACACTCTCACAAACACTCCCCACAGGCACATTTTCACATACTCACAGACACTCCCCATAGATGCTCCCCACAGAGACATTCTCACAGACTCCCCACACAGACACTCCCTTCACAGACACTCCTACACAACTGAACACCCTCTGCAGCCCGACCCCAGCAAGCTGGAGCAGAGATGAGCAGCATCTCTGTGGGGAGACGTGGCTGATGGCCATCTCAGGACAGGCGTGGGTGAAGGTCACAGAACTCAGGGCTCCCCCAACAGGAGGGGGAGATGTCTGGCTCCTTTCTGTCCTCAGTAGTGTGTCGACCACTGTAGGGGCCAGTGGCCAGGACGGTCCTGAGCTCCAAGGCAGCTCCCAGACCAACCGCCCACCTGGAGTTAGCCCCTCTGGAAAGCGGTCATGTCAACCCCTGCAGCGGCTGGAGGCAGCCACAGGAACGAGTTCCCTGTGCCCCGGGACCAGCCCTGACTCACCACCGCATTGTGTTCCACCCGCGCCCGGATCTGGTCCACTTTCCCTTCGACCACACGGGGAAGATGGCAGAGTCCGCCCCCTTGCAGAAGAGATAGATTTCTCCTGTGGAGTGGGAGGGAGGGTCAGCTGCACTCCCACAGAGGGTGTCCACACTAGGAGCAGAGTTGGCAGATGCTGGAGGACAGTGCCCGGCACAGGGCCCGCTGCTGCCAACATGGCGCCGTGTGACAAAGGCCGCCTCAGACGGGAGCCACAGCACAGGCGCCTCACCTCACAGCGCCCGAAGGCCAGGCGCTCTCTCACTCCTGTACCGAAAGCCCCAGGGCCTGGCTAGGGCAGGGGTCAGGGGCTGTGGGAGCGGGCACGTGGGTGGGCGTGAAGGGCAGGGTGTGGGCAGCTGCAGGAGAGTGGGCGTGGGGGCAGGGGCCTGAGGCGGGGCACTGGAGCAGGGCGTGAGGGCAGGGCTCTGGGCCGAAGCTCCCACAGCCTGACCCAGAGCTCGTCTGCACCTGCCGGGAGCGCAGTTCAGCTCAGCCAGCATCCTATGTTCACTACGCTCTAGAAGCGCTCCTGAGGCTGGTTCTACAGGCAGGAGGGAGCCAGACCCCCGGCGGGCACAAGCGCCTAGCAGGCGGCTCACCTGCGGCGGCCTTGACGATCACGCTCATTCTCCTCCGCACCGAGTCAAGCTGGCGTCTCCAGCAGCTGGAACCTGGGAGAGACCCAGCAGGGTGGCGGGCGCTAGGTGGTCCCCCATGTGCGGCCGCTGCTCTCCTACGGTGCATCCCGCGGCTCCCAGAGAAGTTCCCACCCAGACTCTGCTCACAGGGCCTGACTCAGGGGCTCAGAGCCGGGCGTGTGGCCATACTGGGGCAGCCCAACAGTGGCTGAGAACTGGCTGCCAACAGCTCGGCTCTTGGCCAGGGGGTACCCGTGGACGACTGGACTGCCACAGTCTCAGGGGTGTCCCCTGGCCGGACAGGAGCTCCATGCAGCAGTGTGGACACAGGGGTGACTCACCGCTCCAGGTCATTGTCCCGATTGAGGATTTCCATATGCCCGTCCTTCCAGGCGCAGGTACGTGAAAGCCCAGCCTGTGGGCGCAAGGCAGCCGTGAGGACCCTCAAGCTGTGGCAAACTCTCCTCCGGAAGTCCCGGAGGAGGCCGAGCACAGGCACTAGGGTCCTGACCCACCGGCTTCACGGGCCGTTTCCTGTTGAGCCTCCCTGTGTGTCGGTGCTGGGGTTGCCCCCTCCACAACACCGGGTGAGGCCCCAACTCACTGTTGGAGGCCCAGGACCCCCCAGGCACGAGCAGGCCACAGCACCCAAGCAGGGCAGAGAAGGGGCGGGTGGTTCCTGACACATGGGGCCGCAGGGCGAGACGCCGCGTGACATAGCGCTGGCTCAGACGGGCGCGGGCGCTCGCCTTAGCGTGGGAGGACCTGGGAGACGCAGGTCCCGCCATCAGACGGCGCCGGGCGCTCGCCTTAGCGTCGGAGGACCTGGGAGACGCAGGTCCCGCCATCAGACGGCGCCGGGCGCTACGCCTTAGCGTGGGAGGACCTTGGACCTGGGAGACGCAGGTCCCGCCGTCAGACGGCGCCGGGCGCTCGCCTTAGTGTGGGAGGACCTAGGGGGGAGACGCAGGTCCCGCCACCGGACCCAGAAGCAGCAGAGGAAGCCCCTCACGGGATCAGGCAAAGCTTTGGGAGTGAAGCGTTTCCCCAGGGTCTTCTCAGGAGCTGCAGGGGGCCCGAGGCTGCACAGAGCAGGCCTGTGGACAGGTGGGGACAGAGAGATGCTGCCCGGCAGACCCTGTGGGACTCCGCGAACGGCCCTCAGTGGCATCGGTGCCCCCAGACGGGGAGGGCTGGCCGGGCGACACGGGCGGCGAGCCGGAGCAGAGGTGCGGGGGACGAGCGCACACAGCAGGGGGCACTGCTGGTCTCCCAGCCGGGCGTTCGGGGGAGCACCAAGGGCGGTGACCACCCGGCCCGGGATGTCAGGTACTGGGGGTGTCCACGCACCTCTGGATCCCCTCCACCAGGCCACCTCGTCAGGCGAGGAGGAGATGTAGACACAGGACTTGGCCGAGTCGGGCGACTTGCGGGGCCCATCCGCGTCCTCCCTCGTCCTTCACCTGGATGGTGTGGCACAGACACAGGGCCCGGAAGAACAGCTCCTCGCGCTCCTGGGAAGGGAAGTCAGGCGGCGCTGTGGCGGGACACGCCTGCGGCAAACCTGTGACTCTGGACTGACACGGGCCGGGCGCCAGGGCAGGAAGCGGCCCAGTGCCCACAGGAGAGTGGCAGGCGGTGTGTATGTGTGTGTGTGTGTATGTGTGTGTATGTGTGTGTGTGTGTGTGTGTGTGTGTGTGTGTGTACTGACACGGGCCGGGCGCCAGGGCAGGAAGCAGCCCAGCGCCCACAGGAAAGTGGCAGGTGTGTGTGCGTGTCTACACGTATGGGTGTCCATGCATACATATGTACACACATGGGAGGTGTGTGCACGTGCCTACATATATGGATGTCTGCACATACACTGATATGCTCACACATGGAAAGTGTCTGCGTGTGGGGAGCTGTATCTACACGTGTGGGTACCACATGGGAGCCTGTGGGCATGCTTGTGTGTGCGTGCAGATAAATCGCGCCCCCATGTGTGCACTGTGAGCTGGCCCCGAAGCATGCACCGGCCCGTGACCAGCCCCCGTGTGTGTGCATGTGTGAGCCTGGTCCCTAGCACACCCACCTTCATGCTGGCCCCGGACGAGTCTATCATGTCGATGCCCGGGAGTCGGGGAGCACCTGCCCGTTGCAGACCACGTGGGGCACGTAGGCGTGGCCTCGATGCAGCACTCAGCGAACTCCATGTTGTTCTCGGTGAGCGTGCCCGCTCTTGTCCGTGAACACGTACTGCACCTAGGGGCAGCCCTCAGCGTTCCCACTGGCACCGTGCCCGCCGTCCCCTCATGCACCAGGGCTCAGGGGCACCCACCTGGCCCAGCTCCTCGTTGAGGTCTGAGGTGTTGACCAGGGGCCCTTCCTCTCCTCGCTCCAGCATCTCCTGGTCCCAGGTGATGAAGTATGAGCCAGGAACTTCTGCATTTCCACAGTGAGCATACATGGACACGGGGATGATGTAGTTGAAGAGGACCATGAAGGCCAGGAAGTCGGTGAAGGCCTGAAGGAACTGAGAGGCGGCGCTGGAGTCAGCCCTCCCTGCGTGCACACCTCCCTCTGTGTGTGTGCACACCTCCCTCCCTGTTTGCACACCTCCCTCTGTGAGTGCACACCTCCCTCTGTGAGTGCACACCTCCCTCCCTGCGTGCACACCTCCCTCCGTGCATGCACACCTCCTCCGTGCGTGCACACCTCCCTCTGTGCGTGCACACCTCCCTCTGTGCGTGCACACCTCCCTCTGTGCGTGTACACCTCCCTCTGTGCTGCACACCTTCCTCTGTGCGTACACACCTCCCTCTGTGCATGCACACCTCCCTCTGTGCATGCACACCTCCCTCTGTGCGTGCACACCTCCCTCCTGTGTATGCACACTCCCTCTGTGTGTGTGCACACCTCCCTCTGTGAGTGCACACCTCCCTCCGTGCGTGCACACCTCCCTCCGTGCGTGCACACCTCCCTCCGTGCGTGCACACCTCCCTCCCTGTGTGTGCACACCTCCCTCTGTGCGTGCACACCTCCCTCTGTGCGTGCACACCTCCCTCCCTGTGTGTGCACATCTCCCTCCCTGTGTGTGCACACCTCCCTCTCTGTGTGTGCACACCTCCCTCCGTACGTGCACACCTCCCTCCTGTGTGTGCACACCTCCCTCTGTGCGTGCACACCTCCCTCTGTGTGTGCACACCACCCCCCCTGTGTATGCACACCTCCCTCTGTGCGTGCACACCCCTCCCCTGTTTGCACACCTCCCTCTGTGTGTGCCTTCTCCTTCCTCTGTAGTGCACACCTCCCTCTGTGTGTGCACACCTCCCTTTATCTATGCACACCTCCTCTGTGCGTGCACACCTCCCTCCCTGTTTGCACACCTCCCTCTGTGCATGCACACCTCCCTCTGTGTGTGCACACCACCCCTCCCCTGTGTGTGCACACCTCCCTCCCTGTTTGCACACCTCCCTCTGTGTGTGCACAACTCCTCCCTCTGCTTGCACACCTCCCTCCCTGTTTGCACACCTCCTCTGTGTGTGCACAACTCCTCCCTCTGCTTGCACACCTCCTCTGTGTGTGCACACCTCCCTTTATCTATGCACACCTCCCTCTGTGCATGCACCTCCCCTCCCTGTTTGCACACCTCCCTCTGTGCATCCCGCCTCCCTCTGTGTGTGCACACCACCCTCCCTCTGTGCTGTGCACACCTCCCTCCCTGTGTGTGCACACCTCCCTCCCTGTTTGCACACCTCCCTCTGTGTGTGCACAACTCCTCCCTCTGCTTGCACACCTCCTCTGTGTGTGCACACCTCCCTCCCTGTTTGCACACCTCCCTCTGTGTGTGCACAACTCCTCCCTCTGCTTGCACACCTCCCTTTATCTATGCACACCTCCCTCCCTGTGTGTGTGCACACCTCCCTCTGTGTGTGCACAACTCCTCCCTCTGCTTGCACACCTCCCTCTGTGTGTGCACACCTCCCTTTATCTATGCACACCACCCACTGCATGTGCAACCTCATCATTCTCAACTGGGAGCCTGCCCCAAGACAGTGTTACATATAGAAAATTTAATGCAATTACTTGGACTGCTTCGGTCAAAAATACTTCCGACAGACAAATGCGTGGGCTGAGACTTCCATCCTGCCCTGACCGCCTGCACTGACCCCCTGTGGACCCCCCATGCAGGGACCTCTCGGCACTGTCACAGGTGAGCATCAATGGCAGCCTTGAAAGCCCTGGCGCTGCGCCCGCCTGTGACAGCACAATGGTGCTGCCCGCCCCTGCAGGAGCGGCGCCTTCCCCCACCCGAAAAGGGAGTAGCCTCGTGTCCGAAGGGCGCCCTGCGAGGGCAGCCATCTACACCCCCTCAGCGCGCCGCGCGGACACCGGCCATGGCACCAGAGTGCACGCACCTGGTTCCGCTGCCTCTCGGCCTCCGTCTTCTGGTTGTACCACGGCTCGTCATGGGCAGGCTGGCTCTGCCACCCGTGCTTGAGCACGGTGTTGGTGAGCGCCTTGCTGATGAGGATGCAGAGGTAGGCGATGAGGAAGGCGTTCATGGACCTGCGGGCAGAGCGCCTTCAGTGCCCCGGACCCGAGACCCGCCACGTGTGCTGGGGAGCTCTGTGGGGAGCGTCTGCCCAAGGCTGGCCCCGGGCAGCCGCACCCTGGGGCCACATTTGCCCCGAGGAAAGCGCTGAACTGCGTGAGCATCTGAGGCCAGGACACACACCGGGTTGAGGGGACCCCACGGGAGAGACGGGCACGAGTGGGTGTCCCAGCACTACCCCAGGGCTGGAGCTGCTCCAAGGCACACTGTGGGCCACCAGCTGCCCTCCAGCAGCCCGAGCTCAGGACAGCCTCCAGCAAATGGACCCAGCCCCAGCTCAGGGGAGAAGCTGAGGGGGACCTTCCCGCCCCCAACTCAGGAGAAGCTGTGGTCCTTCCTGCCCCTTGGCTCGGGGAGCAGCTGAGAGGCTTTTACACCCCCCCCCCAATCTGGAGCCTCAGGGTAGCACAGGCCCTGAGCAAGCATGCTGTGTCCTAATGCATTGGAGGTTGCGTGTACTCGGCCAAGCACAAGCCACAGCCTTACTTTTCCACGGCAGAGCGTTTCTGCGACTTGGACTGGTAGTTGAGGGCCATCTTGGTCTCCATGCCCGTGTAGATGGCAACACCTGCAAGCAGACGGTCCTGAGCAGCCGGGCCGGGCAGGGGCCAGAGGGTGGACAGGAGACTCGGGGGGACAGGGCTCCTGTCCACGCTGCAGCGGTCATCTCGGCTCTACTAAAGCGGGCGTCTCCCCCCCACGGCGAGTGGCAGAACTCGCTCCGACAGCAGGACAGAGACCCACCGAAGCACAGGCCAGGCGCGCACGCGGCTGAGCCGTCACAGCCGCAAGCACTCACCAAAGATCCTCTCGGTGTTCTTGAGTGTGGCCCCACGAAGGAGCAGGTTCTCCGACCCCAGAGGCCTGCAGAGGGCAGCGGAGGAGGAGCCCCATGGAACCTCTTCCAGGCCTGTGCCTCACGGGGGCTGCGGGGGGTCCAGGCCTGTGAGGGGACGCCCAGGCCCCAGCGATCCCCCTGAACCAGCACTGTGGACACCGGTAGGTATCATGAGTCCCCACTGTACCCGACTCACGGCAGCGGATGGATCCAAGGCCTGACCTGCGCCATGGAACACCCAAGGGTCCCACCACGGCCTTGGGCAAGTTGGGAATGGTCAGGGTGTCACGGCAGGGACAGGTCTCAGGACTCAGAGCAAGCCCTCACAGACGGGAGACCCCGAGCGCCCCAGACAGGAGACCCGAGCGTCCCCAGATGGGAGACCCGGCGTCCCCAGACAGGAGACCCGAGAGTCCCCAGATGGGAGACCCCAAGCGTCCCCAGACAGGGAGACCCGAGTGTCCCCGGACGGGAGACCCCAGTGTCCCCACAGAGGGGAGACCCCGAGCGTCCCCACAGATGGGAGACCCGAGTGTCCCCAGACGGGGAGACCCGAGCATCCCCAGACGGGAGACCCCGAGCATCCCCAGACGGGAGACCCGAGCGTCCCTGCAGATGGGAAATCCCGAGTGTCCCATAAGCGGGGAGACCCCAGTGAGCTCCCAGATGCTGTTACCATGCTGAGTCTCAGCAAGTGCCTCAACACTGAGGCAGAAGCCTGATGTGGGTCCCAGTGGAGGCCATGGAGCCACGAGGGGACAAGGGGGCGACGAGGCCTGGCCCCTGCCCCTGCCCCTGGCCACAGAGCTCCTGGGGCCCACCTGGTGCCTCCTGAAGCCCCGTTTCTGCTGCTCACAGACGTGCCATGTGGTGAGTACGGGCATTACAGATCCCAGCTGTTCCCGGTATCTGGGCAGTGCCACCCACTGGCCCCGTGCTGGGACCCTGGGGACCAGAGCCAGGAGCCCCTCATCAGGCTCTCTCCTGGACGCTCTCTGCGCCGGCCCCGACAAAGGTCCACAGAGCAGACCACGCGCTCCACACCGCGACACCAGCGAGCAGAGCCCAACACTCCCACACACCGCACCCAGGGGGCCGCCAGGAGCAGGCAGACGCCTCAGGGCCAGCCCCGAGCTGTCACAGGTCACTCGCCACGGTCTGCACACGCACCGCTCACCTCACCACAGGGTCGCTGATGTCGTTGTACACGTTGATGCGGCCAACAAACCTGCAGAGGAAAGGGGCAGCCTCAGGCAGGGTCAGCAGGCCGGTCCACACAGTCCCTGACCCGAAATGTGCCGTGACAGCTCCGCACCCCAACCCTGAGGAAAGCCTCACACCCTCGACTGCCTGCCCAGATCAGAGGCCATATCCACCAGGGACTGGGGTCCCCTGAGACGGCACGCCAAAGCCGGGCACTCACGGGGCTAGGTCCCCTAAGACAGCACGCCAAAGCCAGGCACGCATGGGGCTGGGGTCCCCGGTCGGGTCACCCAAAGAGAGGAACACCCAGGTCCTGGCAGACCAGAGCCGTGGGGCGCTGCCGGTGTGTCATCCGCACGGACTATCCCTCTGCCCACGCGCAGGGCACGTGAGCCGGGCCGCTCACTTGTAGAGGTCGGGCTGTGGCTGTTCGCACTCGATGGTGGCGTGCAGCCCGTCGATGTCCTCCTCCGCGTGGAAGCCCTTCGTGTCCGGAACCGCGTGAGTGCGTCTGTGGGCAGAGGTCACACTCGGTCAGCCACGGGCCTGTACCGCAGGCAGGTGAGCGGGGCCCAGGCCCTGTCACCCCAGAAATGTGTTGGAGGAGCAGACGGAGGCTGGTGCACTCGCGGCAGCCACAGGACCACGAGCACCTGCAATGGCCGGAGCTCACCCGTCTTTGGTCACCACTGTCTAGCGTGCGGCAGTGGTCACTCTGAAGATGGCCCAGCTTCATCTCTACCCTGATACCGTCTGTCATTCTCACCATCATCTAAGCCTGTCACCTCCCAACTGTCTGCCTACAGCCCACCGTCACCTCCCCACTGTCTGTCTACAGCCCACTGTCACCTCCCAACTGTCTACAGCCCACCGTCACCTCCCCACTGTCTGTCTACAGCCCACTGTCACCCCCACTGTCTAGAGCCCACCATCCACCTCCCCACTGTCTGTCTACAGCCCACTGTCACCCCCACTGTCTAGAGCCCACCATCACCTCCCCACTGTCTGTCTACAGCCCACCATCACCTCCCCACTGTCTGTCTACAGCCCACCGTCACCTCCCCACTGTCTACCTACAGTCCACCGTCACCTCCCCACTGTCTGCCTACAGCCCACCATCACCTCCCCACTGTCTGTCTACAGCCCACCGTCACCTCCCCACTGTCTGTCTACAGCCGACCGGCACCTCCCCACTGTCTGTCTACAGCCCACCGTCACCTCCCCACTGTCTGTCTACAGCCCACCGTCCACCTTCCCACTGTCTGTCTACAGCCCACCGTCCACCTCCCCACTGTCTGTCTACACCCCACCGTCACCTCCCCACTGTCTGCCTACACCCCACCGTCACCTCCCCACTGTCTGTCTACAGCCCACCGTCACCTCCCCACTGTCTGTCTACAGCCCACCGTCACCTCCCCACTGTCTGCCTACAGCCCACTGTCACCTCCCCACTGTCTACCTACAGTCCACAGTCACCTCCCCACTGTCTGCCTACAGCCCACCGTCACCTCCCCACTGTCTGCCTACAGCCCACCGTCACCTCCCCACTGTCTGTCTACAGCCCACCGTCACCTCCCCACTGTCTGTCTACAGCCCACTGTCACCTCCCCACTGTCTGTCTACATACAGCCCACTGTCACCTCCCCACTGTCTGTCTACATACAGCCCCTGTCACCTCCCACTGTCTGCCTACAGCTCACCTGTTACCCCACCCATTGTCTGTCTACAGCCCACCGTCACCTCCCCACTGTCTGCCTACAGCCCACCATCACCTCCCCCACTGTCTACAGCCCACTGTCACCTCCCCACTGTCTGCCTACACCCACCATCACCTCCCCACTGTCTGCCTACAGCTCACCTGTTACCCCACCCATTGTCTGCCTACAGCCCACAGTCACCTCCCCACTGTTTGCCTAATAGCCCACCGTCACCTCCCCAGCGTCTGCTACAATTTATCTACACTCCTGCCATCTACAATCTGTCACCTCCTATCACCTACTTGTCACCTCCCCATCATCTACTTCAATCACCTCTTTCATCTACATCCATCATCTCCTACCATTCATCTAGAATCAGCCTGTCTACTCACCATTGGACTGTCTACCCACCAGATTCTGCTCACCCACCATAAACTACCCTTGCCTGTCCACCATCTACTGTCTACAATCTACCTGTGGCCTTCCACCATCTGTACTGTGACTGTCTCCATCCGTACCTGTGACTGTCCATCACATGTGCCTTTGAATTTCCACCATCCGTACCTGTTACTATCCACCACATGTACCTGTGACTGTCCCCATCTGTACCTGTACCTGTGACTGTCTACCACATGTACCTGTGACTGTCCGCATCTGTACCTGTACCTGTGACTGTCTACCACATGTACCTGTGACTGTCCCCATCTGTACCTGTGACTGTCCATCACATATACCTGTGACTGTCCCCATCTGTACCTGTGACTGTCCACCACATGTACCTGTGACTGTTCCCATCTGTACCTGTGACTGTCCATCACATATACCTGTGACTGTCCCCATCTGTACCTGTGACTGTCCACCACATGTACCTGTGACTGTCCCCATCTGTACCTGTGACTGTCCACCACATGTACCTGTGACTGTTCCTATCTGTACCTGTGACTGTCCATCACATATACCTGTGACTGTCCCCATCTGTACCTGTGACTGTCCACCACATGTACCTGTGAGTGTCCCCATCTGTACCTGTGACTGTCCCCATCTGTACCTGTGACTGTCCACCACATGTACCTGTGACTGTCCCCATCTGTACCTGTGACTGTCCATCACATGTACCTGTGACTGTCCCCATCTGTACCTGTGACTGTCTACCACATGTACCTGTGACTGTCCCCATCTGTACCTGTGACTGTCCACCACATGTACCTGTGACTGTCCCCATCTGTACCTGTGACTGTCCACCACATGCACCTGTGACTGTCCCCATCTATACCTGTGACTGTCCACCACATGTACCTGTGACTGTCCCCATCTGTACCTGTGACTGTCCACCACATATACCTGTGACTGTCCCCATCTGTACCTGTGACTGTCCACCACATGTACCTGTGACTGTTCCTATCTGTACCTGTGACTGTCCATCACATGTACCTGTGACTGTCCCCATCTGTACCTGTGACTGTCCACCACATGTACCTGTGACTGTTCCTATCTGTACCTGTGACTGTCCACCACATGTACCTGTGACTGTCCCCATCTGTACCTGTGAGTGTCCATCACGTGTACCTGACTGTCCCCCATCTGTACCTGTGACTGTCCATCACATATACCTGTGACTGTCCCCATCTGTACCTGTGACTGTCCACCACATGTACCTGTGACTGTCCCCATCTGTACCTGTGACTGTCCATCACATGTACCTGTGACTGTTCCCATCTGTACCTGTGACTGTCCACCACATGTACCTGTGACTGTCCCCATCTGTACCTGTGACTGTCCACCACATGTACCTGTGACTGTCCACCACATGTACCTGTGACTGTCCCCATCTGTACCTGTGACTGTCCACCACATGTACCTGTGACTGTCCCCATCTGTACCTGTGACTGTCCACCACATGTACCTGTGACTGTTCCCATCTGTACCTGTGACTGTCCACCACATGTACCTGTGACTGTCCACCACATGCACCTGTGACTGTCCCCATCTGTACCTGTGACTGTCCACCACATGTACCTGTGACTGTCCCCATCTGTACCTGTGACTGTCCACCACATGTACCTGTGGACTGTCCCCATCTGTACCTGTGACTGTCCATCACATGTACCTGTGACTGTCCCCATCTGTACCTGTGACTGTCCACCACATGTACCTGTGACTGTTCCCCATCTGTACCTGTGACTGTCCACCACATGTACCTGTGACTGTCCCCATCTGTACCTGTGACTGTCCACCACATGTACCTGTGACTGTCCACCACATGTACCTGTGACTGTCCCCATCTGTACCTGTGACTGTCCACCACATGTACCTGTGACTGTCCCCATCTGTACCTGTGACTGTCCACCACATGTACCTGTGACTGTTCCCCATCTGTACCTGTGACTGTCCACCACATGTACCTGTGACTGTCCACCACATGCACCTGTGACTGTCCCCATCTGTACCTGTGACTGTCCACCACATGTACCTGTGACTGTCCCCATCTGTACCTGTGACTGTCCACCACATGTACCTGTGACTGTCCCCATCTGTACCTGTGACTGTCCATCACATGTACCTGTGACTGTCCCCATCTGTACCTGTGACTGTCCACCACATGTACCTGTGACTGTCCCCATCTGTACCTGTGACTGTCCACCACATGTACCTGTGACTGTCCCCATCTGTACCTGTGACTGTCCACCACATGTACCTGTGACTGTCCCCATCTGTACCTGTGACTGTCCATCACGTGTACCTGTGACTGTCCCCATCTGTACCTGTGACTGTCCACCACATGTACCTGTGACTGTCCCCATCTGTACCTGTGACTGTCCACCACATGTACCTGTGACTGTCCACATCTGTACCTGTGACTGTCCATCACATGTACCTGTGACTGTCCCCATCTGTACCTGTGACTGTCCACCACATGTACCTGTGACTGTCCCCCATCTGTACCTGTGACTGTCCACTACATGTACCTGTGACTGTCCCCATCTGTACCTGTGACTGTCCACCACATGTACCTGTGACTGTTCCTATCTGTACCTGTGACTGTCCATCACATATACCTGTGACTGTCCCCATCTGTACCTGTGACTGTCCCCATCTGTACCTGTGACTGTCCACCACATGTACCTGTGACTGTCCCCATCTGTACCTGTGACTGTTCACCACATGTACCTGTGACTGTCCCCATCTGTACCTGTGACTGTCCACCACATGTACCTGTGACTGTCCCCATCTGTACCTGTGACTGTCCACCACATGTACCTGTGACTGTCCCCATCTGTACCTGTGACTGTCCACCACATGTACCTGTGACTGTCCCCATCTGTACCTGTGACTGTCCATCACATGTACCTGTGACTGTCCATCACATGTACCTGTGACTGTTCCTATCTGTACCTGTGACTGTCCCCATCTGTACCTGTGACTGCCCCCATCTGTACCTGTGACTGTCCACCCATGTACCTGTGACTGTCCCCATCTGTACCTGTGACTGTCCACCACATGTACCTGTGACTGTCCCCATCTGTACCTGTGACTGTCCACCACATGTACCTGTGACTGTCCCCATCTGTACCTGTGACTGTCCATCACGTGTACCTGTGACTGTTCCTATCTGTACCTGTGACTGTCCACCACATGTACCTGTGACTGTCCCCATCTGTACCTGTGACTGTTCCTATCTGTACCTGTGACTGTCCACCACATGTACCTGTGACTGTTCCCATCTGTACCTGTGACTGTCCACCACGTGTACCTGTGACTGTTCCTATCTGTACCTGTGACTGTCCACCACATGTACCTGTGACTGTCCCCATCTGTACCTGTGACTGTCCACCACATGTACCTGTGACTGTCCCCATCTGTACCTGTGACTGTCCACCACATGTACCTGTGACTGTCCCCATCTGTACCTGTGAGTGTCCATCACGTGTACCTGACTGTCCCCATCTGTACCTGTGACTGTCCATCACATATACCTGTGACTGTCCACCATCCATACCTGACAGTCTACCATCTGTACTGTGACCGTCTACTGCCTGCCCCTGGCTGCCACCCCTGATCTTCCGCAATGACCCCCCAGCCCCGTTAGCTCTTCTCTAACTCCGTCCCCCACCACCTACTCATGGTCTGTCTAGATCAGTCACTACTCACTCACCAACCTGAAACCACCTCCCATATCCCCTGCCCGTGTGCCCCTGCCGTGGTCCCCCAGCACTGGCTGGTACCTGGGGCTGGACCCGGCCCTCCTGATCACCTACCCCTGCCCTGGGCTGGGGTGCAGGGACTCTCGAGGAGACCCACCTTGTGGCTGGACTCCCCATCCAGGCTGGCCGTGGTCACGTGGCAGGTGCCGTCCCGCGGCTGCTGGAGAGGAAGATGAGGTCACAGGGGAACGTCTCGTCCTCCTTGATCATGACGACGCTCCCGACCTGCAGGACAGACAGACAGACAGCACGCCGCTGAGCCCCGGGCACTGCTGCATGTCACTGCGGCGACCACGGGCTGACTCGTGCGTCCTGCCTCCTGTCCAGGGCACGATGCACGGGTGCAGGACCAAGGGGTCTGCAGGCGAGCAGAGGCGGGTGCGGCTTTGGGAGTCTTAGCCCCAGGGCTGGTGACTTGGGGGCCGCAGCACGCAGAGCTTCAGTGCAGTCGCGCCCTCCCAGCTGCGCAGGGCCGGGCTCACCCTCAGCTTCCGGCTCTGTTTCCGCACCAGCTTGCCATGTTGGATGAAGTGGACAGGGCACTGGTTCATGGCCCGGTCAGCCTTGTGCCGTAGCCAATCCTCGTAGCCCTGTCGGGGACAGAGACGGGGACGGTGACAGGGACGTGAGGCGGGGCCCAGCCTGCCCCTTCCCCAACTTTTCTGCCCTGTCCTGCTCTGCAGCTTCCTGTGGTACCTGCTTGATCGCGGTCACAGTGATGACAAAGAACAGCGGGAGGCCACTGGTCACGGGACTCGTGGGAGTGTCGATGATCAGCTGCAGGGACAGAGGCAGGCACTCAGGGGCAGCAGCAGGCAGGGCTCGTGGGGGCACCGGCTCCCTGCACGAGCCTCCACCACGCGCGTGGCGGTGACAGTGGGAGCTGCTACCTAGGGGCCCGTGGTATGCATGGACAGGAGAGCTGGTCACAGCATGGCCGCCCGTGTGCCTCTAAAAGGCCCAGCAGTGCCCAGGCCAAGCTCTGCTCTGTGCTTCAGAGCCCAGCAGATGTCCCCACAGGGCGCAGGCAGGGCATCGCATACCTGGACCAGAAAGATGATGAGGAAGTAGAAGTTGGCGATTCTCCGGAACTGCTCGAACAAGTTCTTGGGTATGAAGTTCCAGAAGGTGTACTGCGGAGGCAGAGGGGCTGTGAGTGGGGGTCTCCTGAGAGGCCCCTCGCAGCACGGGCGCTGCAGGAAGGCGGGTCTCTGGGCCCCGCACATCAGTCTGGCATGTGACGTCCACACGACTCCTGACTGGAATTGTGAGGTGACAACACGTGTTGGCATCCGTGTGCTCAGTCCAAAGCGGAACACGCGTGCCCGTGGTGACGCTGCCAGCACACACAAGCAAAAAACAATGCAGTACACACAATACCGTACACATATATACATGCAACACACATACACACTGTACAGTGCACAGGCACACGGCTGCATGCACATGTGTGTACATGCAGACACAAGGACACACGCAAACATGCACATGATACAGACACATACATACACATGTACACACAAACACCTGCACAACACATAGACACAAAGCACACCCACGCCAACACAATGCAGTTAACACATGCAGATGTGTGTGCATGCAGTTAATCACAACACACATGTACACCACACACATAACACACATGCAGACATGTGTACATGCAGTCAATCACGGCGCACACACACACACTACACACATAACAATGCAGACGTGTGTACACGCAGTCAATCACGACACACATGCATACCACACACATAACACATGCAGACGCGTGTACATGTAGTCAATCACGACACACACACATGCACACCACACACATAACACGTGCAGACGTGTGTACATGCAGTCAATCACGACACACACATGCACACCACACATAACATGTGCAGGCGTGTGTTCATGCAGCCAATCACGACACACACATGCACAGCACACACAGACACACGTGCAGACACGTGCACACATGCCCCCAGCCCTCCCCCGTCCTCACAGGGACTGGCAGCAGGTGAGGCCCCGCCCACTGCCGACAGCTCCTGCAGAGCCAGAGCCCCGGGGGGCCCAGCACAGCCCCATGACCTGGGAAGTCCCTGGGCTGCACCGCACCGCAGGGAGCGACTGGCCGGGTGTCAGGCCAGTTCCGGCACTGGCAGAGCAGACCCGCCCCACCTCAGCTCCCGCCTCAGCCCCCAAGCAGGTGCCTCCAGCACGTGAGC
Source organism: Cryptotis parvus (assembly GCA_021461705.1). Taxonomy (NCBI): domain Eukaryota; kingdom Metazoa; phylum Chordata; class Mammalia; order Eulipotyphla; family Soricidae; genus Cryptotis; species Cryptotis parvus. The sequence goes on from JAJIBD010008207.1 coordinate 58,575, forward strand.
CAGGACCCAGCTGCTCTGCCTTCCCCAGGCTATGCGGGGTACCAGAGCCGGGGTCCACAGGACCCCACACACCAGCACCAGGGACTCCTTTGGGCTGCCCCAGGGCATCAGTTGTGCATCCCCCTGCTGGTCAGCCTCAGCCCCAGCCCTGCCGCTGGGAGCCTCTCGGCAGGTCCCTGGGCTGAAGCACAGCCCGGGGCACTGCTGAAACCTGCAGGTGAAAGAGGAGGGAGAGGGAGGAGGAGAGGGAGGAGGGAGAGGGAGGAGGAGGAGGGAGGAGAGGGAGGGAGGAGAGGGAGGAGGAGAGGGAAGACGAGAGGGAGGAGGAGGAGAGGGAGGACGAAGAGGGAGGAGGAGAGGGAGGGACGGAGAGGGGAGGAGGAGAGGGAGGACAAAGAGGGAGGAGGAGGGGCCGGAGAGTTAGCCCAGCGGGTAGGGGCGTTTGCCTTGCATGCGGCCGGCCCATGCTGGCCAGGGTTCGATCCCGGCATCCCATATGGTCCCCCGAGCACTGCCAGGAGTAATTCCTGAGTGCAGAGCCAGGAGAAACCCCTGAGCATTGCCGGGTGTGACCCAGAGAAGCAAAAAAAAAAAAGGAGGAGGAGAGGGAGGACAAAGAGGGAATAGGAGAGGGAGGGGTGGAGGAGGGATGGGGAGGGAGAGGGAAGAGGGGCAGGGAGGAGGGACAGGGAGGAGGAAGAGGGAGAAGGGGAAAGGGGAGGGAGGAGGACATAGAAAGCAGAGGAGGGAGGAAGGAGAAAGAGGAGGGAGGAAGGCAAGGGGAGGAGGAAGGAGGAGGGAGAGGGAGAGAAGGGGAAGGAAGAGAGTCGAAGGAGGAAGAGGAGGAAGATTGGGAGGGGAGGACAGAGATCAGGGGAAGGGAGAGGGAGGAGGGAGATTGAGGAGGGGAGGAGGAAGGTCAGGAGAGGAGGGAGAGGACAGAGATCAGGGGAAGGGAGAGGGAGGAGGTCAGAGAGAGAGGAGGGAGAGGACAGAGATCAGGGGAAGGGAGAGGGAGGAGGGAGATTAGGAGGGGAGGAGGGAGGTCAGGAGAGGAGGGGAGGCGGGGGTCAGGAGAGGAGGGGAGGAGGGAGATCAGGGGAGGGAGGAGGCGGGAGATGGGGAGCGAGGGGGGGGCGCTACCTTTGGAGGAGACGATCCTGTTGTCGGGGGTACCTCTGTGGGATGTAGGCCTCGGCACCTGGGGGTTCCCTTGTGGCCCACGTAGATGGTCCGGCTGTCCACCCAGCTCTCCTCGCCGGCACACTGGGGACACAGGCACCACCCACGCTGTCATCCCGCCGCAGATGCCCTCCGCCCTCCACGCATGGCCTGGACACCGCGTGCACACGTGCCCTGAAGCAGCCATGTGGACAGCCCCCACATGGACGGCCGAGTGCCCTCTCCTGCCCCTCCCAGGAGCTTGGCAGGCCTGAGGGTCTCCGTGGTGGCTGTCGGGGAATGACGGAGTTCCGAGCAGGGGTGACGCGGGCAAGCGCTGCCAGGGGACAGGAGCGGGCACTGAAAGGCTTCCTGGAAAGAGCCGCGGCTGAGTCATCCCCAGCCGTGCCAGCCTGTGCCCTGGAAACCATGCCGGCACCACAGAGAAACTCACCACACGCGAGCAACCCACCAGAGAAACCCCTCCACACGTGAGCAACCCACCACAGAGAAACCCTCCACACGTGAGCAACCCACCACAGAGAAACCCTCCACACGCGAAGCGACCCACCACAGAGAAACCCACCACACGCTGCGACCACCACAGAGAAACCCTCCACACGCGAGCAACCCACCACAGAGAGCCCTCCACACGCGAGCGACCCACCACAGAGAAACCCCTCCACACGCGAGCAACCCACCAGAGAAACCTCCACACGCGAGCAACCCACCACAGAGAAACCCACCACACGCGAGCGACCCACCACAGAGAAACCCACCACACGCGAGCGACCCACCAGAGAACCCTCCACACGCGAGCAACCCACCACAGAGAAGCCCTCCACACGCGAGCGACCCCCAGAGAAACCCACCACACGCGAGCAACCCACCACAGAGAAACCCACCACACGCGGAGCGACCCACCACAGAGAAACCCACCACACGCGAGCGACCCACCACAGAGAAACCCACCACACGCTAGAGACCCACCACAGAGAAACCCACCACACGCGAGCGACCCACCACAGAGAAACCCACCACACGCGAGCCCACCACAGAGAAACCCTCCACACGCGAGCGACCCACCAGAGAAACCCACCACACGCGCGAGAGACCCACCACAGAGAAACTCACCACACGCGGCGACCCACCACAGAGAAACCCACCACGTGAGCGACCCATAGCACTAGCATCAGGCAGCAGCGTGAATCCAGACACACACCTGGAGCCCACAACCCAGACACACACCCGGAGCCCAACCCAGACACACACCGGAGCCCACAGCCCAGACACACACCCTGAGCCCACAACCCAGACACACACCCGGAGCCCACAACCCAGACACACACCCAGAGCCCACAACCCAGACACACACCTGAGCCCACAGCCCAGAGCGTGGTCCTGAACCCTAGAGCAGAGACAGGCTGCCATTCTGGTTGCTCTGGACAGACTCCCCCTCTCAAGAGGGGGCAACCGGGGCAGGGGCCTCCCTTTGAGGGACCAGGCTGCTATTTTCCCAGCGAGCACATAGTTCAGTGGGTTTGTGCGGGAGGCAGCGGCTGGGTCCTGCCATCAGCTAGGACGGCGCAGCCAGAGTAGGTGACGCCTTGCCAGGGTCCCCCAGGGTGTGAGCAGATCAGAGCTGGGCGAGAGGATGACCTGGGGCACACAGTGCACTCTGCCACCCAGCAGGACAAGGGCTCAGCCACCCACGGCCAGGGGCAGGCTCTGAAGGGCCACGGCACCAGCTGTCCTGGGCCTGGTGCGGTTTGGCAGAGCTGAGAGCCGGGGGAGAGCAACAGGCAGTGGCAGCAGCAAGTCCCTCTGGGAGGAAGGAACAGCCTCGGCCTCCGGTTACAGATCGAAGCACAAGGAAGCTCCCGACCACTGCGGCTGGCGTCCTCGTTCCGCTGAGCTGGGCTTTGTCTCCTGCCGCCCGCCAGACAGGCTCAGCTTTGCGGACTCGCAGTTCTGGCCAGCCCTGCACAGCTCCAGGGCAGCAGAGCCCTCAGGAGTGGGCACAGTGGGGCTGGGGGCTGCGGAATGCGTGTCCCTTCCGCAGTGCTCGCTCATCTGTGAGAGTGGAGGAGAGGCTGGACTCTGCCCGTGAGGCTGCAGGGCAGGCCAGAGTCCCTTAGACGCCCGTGAGGCTGCGGGGCAGGCCAGAGTCCCTCAGACGCCCGTGAGGCTGCGGGGCAGACCAGAGTCCCTCAGACGCCCGTGAGGCTGCGGGGCAGGCCAGAGTCCCTCAGACGCCCGTGAGGGCTGCGGGGCAGGCCAGAGTCCCTCAGGCGCCCGTGAGGCTGCGGGGGCAGGCCAGAGTCCCTCAGACGCCCGTGAGGCTGTGGGACAGACCAGAGTCCCTCAGGCGCCCGTGAGGCTGCGGGGCAGACCAGAGTCCCTCAGACGCCCGTGAGGCTGCGGGACAGGCCAGAGTCCCTCAGACACCCGTGAGACTGTGGGGCAGGCCAGAGTCTCTCAGATGCCTGTGAGGCTGCGGGACAGGCCAGAGTCCCTCAGACGCCCGTGAGGCTGCGGGACAGACCAGAGTCCCTCAGACGCCGTGAGGCTGCAGGACAGAACAGAGTCCCTCAGACGCCTGTGAGGCTGCGGGGCAGGCCAGAGTCCCTCAGACGCCTGTGAGGCTGCGGGACAGACCAGAGTCCCTCAGACGCCCGTGAGGCTGCGGGACAGGCCAGATTCCCTCAGACGCCTGTGAGGCTGCGGGGCAGGCCAGAGTCCCTCAGGCGCCCGTGAGGCTGCGGGGCAGGCCAGAGTCCCTCAGACGCCCGTGAGGCTGCGGGGCAGGCCAGAGTCCCTCAGACGCCTGTGATGCTGCGGGCAGACCGCAGTCCCTCAGATGCCTGTGAGGCTGCGGGGCAGGCCAGAGGCTCCAGCCCAACCTCCACACCAACCACTCGGGCCCCCTTTCCTGTGCTGAGTCCAGCCGAGTGTGAGCTGGGATGAAGGACGGTGTCTCACCCCACCCGTGGGAAGGGACAAAGCCTGGGGTCCGCAGCCTCGTGGCTCCATGTCTCAAGCCCTGGCAGCACCCGGAGCACCGTGTCACGGACCTTCCAACCCCAGGACCCAAGAACGTGCCCTACTCTGTCCTGGGGCCAGAAGCAGAACAAAGGCTCAGTGTCACAGTCTGGGCACAGCGGGCGGGCTCAGACACTCAGGGATGGCGCCGGGAGCTCAAAGACGGCTGGTTCTGCCCACACAGGAGGACCTCGGAGCAGGGTGTGAGTGACCATGTCCACGGGACCCAGAGTGACACAAGGTGTGAGTGAACAGGGCCCACAGGACACCGGGTGTGAATGGACAGTGTTCACGGGATGCAGTGTGAGTGAACAGGGACACAGGGTGGAAGGTGTCCACCGAACACAGGGTGAGAGTTGAACAGGGCCCACGGGGCACAGGTATCCACAGGACATAGCATGTAGAACTGATTTCCACAAGACGTGGACGTGAGTGACCAGTGACCTTAAACACAGGAGTGAGGGACCTGAGAAAGCAGCAGCACAGCTGTGAACAGTCTGTGTGAATGGGGGAGGAGAGCGGAGGAGGGCCGGGCACCAGGGGGCCTGCAGGCGTGGCAACAGCCACAGAGGCCACGGGCACAGCGGGACCAGCTCCCGCCTGGCCTGAGGAATGATCTGCAGGTGTGCTGGGCTGACGGTTGAGTCTCTTCCAACCAGGGAACTGCAGAGCCCATCAGCCTGATTCCACCATCACAGGCATTGGGACCCCGCCCCAAACACACAAAGGATCGGGTCTCACAGACAACGTGCAGCGCCCACCAGGCCCAGACAACACCACATACACGCTGGGCTCCAAATGCAACCTGAGCTCCTGAGCACACTGGGCCTCGCGGCATCCTGGGCCCTCCCAAGTGTCGCGGGCAATGGCCGCCAGGACTTCTGCCAGACAACAGACGCTATGACTGTGCCCCAGCCCTAACTTCGTCCAGGCAGGGTGGCACCACGCACGGCACAGGACATTGTGCTCAGGGATGTGAGACCAAGCGGCCAAATTGACCCAAGTGCCCACAAATAGCCATTCCAACGGCTCTGCTGGGCAGCAGGCCCCGTGTGAGAAGATGTGGGGCCTGGCTGAGGGGACTTGGGGATGCAGCGGGCTACATTCGGCAGGTGGCCACCAGTCATGAGGGGCCAGGGTCCCTCACCTGAATCCCACAGGGTCCCTCACCTGAATCCCACACGGTCCCTCACCTGAATCCCAGAGGGTCCCTCACCTGAATCCCAGAGGGTCCCTCACCTGAATCCCACACAGTCCCTCACCTGAATCCCACACGGTCCCTCACCTGAATCCCACACGGTCCCTCACCTGAATCCCACACGGTCCCTCACCTGAATCCCACAGGGTCCCTCACCTGAATCCCACAGGGTCCCTCACCTGAATCCCACACGGTCCCTCACCTGAATCCCACAGGTCCCTCACCTGAATCCCACAGGGTCCCTCACCTGAATCCCACACGGTCCCTCACCTGAATCCCACAGGGTCCCTCACCTGAATCCCACACGGTCCCTCACCTGAATCCCACACAGTCCCTCACCTGAATCCCACACGGTCCCTCACCTGAATCCCACAGGGTCCCTCACCTGAATCCACACGGCCCCTCACCTGAATCCCACACGGTCCCTCACCTGAATCCCACAGGGTCCCTCACCTGAATCCCACACGGTCCCTCACCTGAATCCACAGGGTCCCTCACCTGAATCCCACGGTCCCTCACCTGAATCCCACAGGGTCCCTCACCTGAATCCCACACGGTCCCTCACCTGAATCCCACACGGTCCCTCACCTGAATCCCAGAGGGTCCCTCACCTGAATCCCACACGGTCCCTCACCTGAATCCCACAGGGTCCCTCACCTGAATCCCACAGGGTCCCTCACCTGAATCCCACGGTCCCTCACCTGAATCCCACAGGGTCCCTCACCTGAATCCCACGGGTCCCTCACCTGAATCCCACACGGTCCCTCACCTGAATCCCACAGGGTCCCTCACCTGAATCCCAGAGGGTCCCTCACCTGAATCCCACAGGGTCCCTCACCTGAATCCCACAGGGTCCCTCACCTGAATCCCACACGGTCCCTCACCTGAATCCCACAGGGTCCCTCACCTGAATCCCACAGGGTCCCTCACCTGAATCCCACAGGGTCCCTCACCTGAATCCCACACGGTCCCTCACCTGAATCCCACAGGGTCCCTCACCTGAATCCCAGAGGGTCCCTCACCTGAATCCCACACGGTCCCTCACCTGAATCCCACACGGTCCCTCACCTGAATCCCACAGGGTCCCTCACCTGAATCCCACACGGTCCCTCACCTGAATCCCAGAGGGTCCCTCACCTGAATCCCACAGGGTCCCTCACCTGAATCCCAGAGGGTCCCTCACCTGAATCCCACGGTCCCTCACCTGAATCCCACAGGGTCCCTCACCTGAATCCCACAGGGTCCCTCACCTGAATCCCAGAGGGTCCCTCACCTGAATCCCACAGGGTCCCTCACCTGAATCCCACAGGGTCCCTCACCTGAATCCCACACGGTCCCTCACCTGAATCCCACAGGGTCCCTCACCTGAATCCCACAGGGTCCCTCACCTGAATCCCACACGGTCCCTCACCTGAATCCCACAGGGTCCCTCACCTGAATCCCACAGGGTCCCTCACCTGAATCCCACAGGGTCCCTCACCTGAATCCCACAGGGTCCCTCACCTGAATCCCACACGGTCCCTCACCTGAATCCACAGGGTCCCTCACCTGAATCCCACACGGTCCCTCACCTGAATCCCACAGGGTCCCTCACCTGAATCCCACATGGTCCCTCACCTGAATCCCACACGGTCCCTCACCTGAATCCCACAGGGTCCCTCACCTGAATCCCACAGGGTCCCTCACCTGAATCCCACAGGGTCCATAACCTGAATCCCACACGGTCCCTCACCTGAATCCCACAGGGTCCCTCACCTGAATCCCACAGGGTCCCTCACCTGAATCCCACAGGGTCCCTCACCTGAATCCCACAGGGTCCCTCACCTGAATCCCACAGGGTCCCTCACCTGAATCCCACAGGGTCCCTCACCTGAATCCCACAGGGTCCCTCACCTGAATCCACAGGGTCCCTCACCTGAATCCCACACGGTCCCTCACCTGAATCCCACAGGGTCCCTCACCTGAATCCCACACGGTCCCTCACCTGAATCCCACAGGGTCCCTCACCCCTGAATCCCACACGGTCCCTCACCTGAATCCCACAGGGTCCCTCACCTGAATCCCACACGGTCCCTCACCTGAATCCCACAGGGTCCCTCACCTGAATCCCACAGGGTCCCTCACCTGAATCCCACAGGGTCCCTCACCAGAATCCCACAGGGTCCCTCACCTGAATCCCACACAGTCCCTCACCTGAATCCCACAGGGTCCCTCACCTGAATCCCCACGGTCCCTCACCTGAATCCACAGGGTCCCTCACCTGAATCCCACACGGTCCCTCACCTGAATCCCACAGGGTCCCTCACCTGAATCCCACACGGTCCCTCACCTGAATCCCACAGGGTCCCTCACCTGAATCCCACACGGTCCCCTCACCTGAATCCCACAGGGTCCCTCACCTGAATCCCACAGGGTCCCTCACCTGAATCCCACACGGTCCCTCACCTGAATCCCACAGGGTCCCTCACCTAAATCCCACAGGGTCCCTCACCTGAATCCCACACGGTCCCTCACCTGAATCCCACAGGGTCCCTCACCTGAATCCCACAGGGTCCCCTCACCTGAATCCCACAGGGTCCCTCACCTGAATCCCACACGGTCCCTCACCTGAATCCCACACGGTCCCTCACCTGAATCCCACAGGGTCCCTCACCTGAATCCCAGAGGGTCCCTCACCTGAATCCCACAGGGTCCCTCACCTGAATCCCACACGGTCCCTCACCTGAATCCCACAGGGTCCCTCACCTGAATCCCACGGTCCCTCACCTGAATCCCACACGGTCCCTCACCTGAATTCTACCACGCGTCCCTCACCCTGATTCCACTGTGCCCCTCACCTCTAGCTCCGACCTCCGCATCCGCACACACTGTCCTGTAGCTTTGGGGACAGAGGGTCAGAGCCGACCAGCACACTGTCCTGTAGCTGTGGGGACAGAGGGTCAGAGCCGAGCAGCAGAGTGACCTGTGCAGCATTCCTGCCCGTCCTCCCCTGCCCAGCGCCCGTGGCCCATGCGCCCAGCCTCCCTGCCCTGCCCCCCTGCTTCTTCCTCGCCGCCCCACACAGGCCTGGCTGCTCCCCCAGGTGGTCTGTCCGCTTCTGCAGCTTTGGGGGAAATGGCCCAGGATGAAGGACCCTAGTGCTGGGCAGGTCCACACTCCAGGCCCCGGCCCTGGGCTCCCCTGCCACCCCTCCGCCACGCTGAGTACTGCAGGTGTCTTTCCCAAAAGGGGCACTTTCTGTTTGCTAAAAAGGTTGATTCCGGGGCCGGGTGCACGGATGATTTTGTTTTTTCGAAGAGGCCAGAGAAGTTTGGTGGCCCTTGGTTTAGCTGGTACAAGAATGGCACAGAAAGAATTCTAAGCAACAATTATTAGGAGAGGGTTTCTTCAAAATATTCATGTAAAAACTTAGCTCTGGATCCAGAGACTCACAGACATGGGGCAGAGCTGCTACTGGCTCTCCCTGTGCCCAGCCACTCACGAGGAGCCCAGGAGGGATGGTGGGTTCTAGCCCTGGCCCGCCACCCCAGCAGAGCCTTGCAACAAGCCAGACGACCCCCACCCCATGAGGACCTCCATTTTCCACATCCGGACTTCCCCCCTCGTCAGAACTCCACCCAGCAGACCAGCCTATCACAGCCCGGCTCATCAAGATCCACCCTGCAGCAGTCTTTTTAAAATCTGGCTCAGGTATGCGGTCCAGAGACTCACAGACATGGGGCAGAGCTGCTACTGGCTCTCCCTGTGCCCAGCCGCTCACGGGCGCCTTGGAGGGATGGCGGGTTCTAGCCCAGGCCCGCCACCCCAGCCTTGCAACAAGCCAGACGACCCCCCCACTCCATGAGGGCCTCCATTTTCCACATCCGGACTTCCCCCTCGTCAGAACTCCACCCAGCAGACCAGCCTATCACAGCCCGGCTCAGGCGCGCAAGCAGCCGCACAGCTCATCAATAAATGCTGGATTTAGAGATGACTACAAGTGTATGCTACCTGCACGGCAGAGCCTGGCAAGCTACCTGTGTCGTATTTGATATGCCAAATACCAGTAACAATTACAGACCTCATTCCCATGACCTGATGGAATGGTTTGAGGCTCTTTATGTTCCTGGAGCAAGCAGGTGCCCTTGGGCTCTACTAGCACGAGACAGAACATATGGAGATGTTACTGGTGCCCGCTCGAGCAAATCGATGATGAACGACTTAGCTCGAGGCCAGGGCTTCTGTCGTGCACAAGCCTCATCTGGTTGAATCTCAGGCACCCAATATGGTCCCCTAAGCCCAAGGGTGACCCCTGAGCACCACCAGGTGTGGCCAGATAAGGAGAAAGAAAGGGTCCCTTTCGGTCTGGCCAGGGGCACCAGCGAGAAGCCGCCAAGCCTTCCCTGCCGCAGGCACAGCACAGCTGACCACACAGCAGCAAGGTCCTGCCTCCCGTCTTCCCCGGCTCAGGCTCTCGGGTCGTGCCGTGCAGACGGCCCCTCTGCCTGGGTGCCTGGCTGGAACGGTGATGCCCAGCCCTCGGGTCAGGCAAATTGCCATTAGGAGCTGCGGAGCTCAGCGGCACAGACAGCTTGGGACCTGGGCCAGCAAGTGCTCCATCGATTTAAAGATAAGTAAATAAATAAATAAGGGTTTCCAAAACAGCAAGCTCCACAATATCCAACAGAACAAATGGTTCAAAATTACCCACAATGTAGCTCCAGCTGGGGACGGTGGGAAGGTGCGGAAGGACAGACGGACACGCTGAGTGGCCAGAGGCCTAGGACTAAAGCAGCCAGCAGTATCACAGCAGTGTTTAACACCTACTGAGCCGTCCCAAGAGCAGCCCACCATCCCTGGGTCTAAAGCCCCCTGATTTAGGCGAGGTAACTCTTCTCTTCTCGCTTGGCAACAGAAACTTTGGGGCTGAGGCCACACCCGGCAGTGCTGGGGGCTGTTCCTAGCTCTGGGCTCAGGAGTGACCCCTGGCAACAGTACGCACCTTCCCGCTACCCTCTGACTTGAGGACTGGGGGTGTCTGTCGCCTACCCAGGAGCCCCCTTGCCCCGGGCCCTGCACTCCGTCAAGGGTGGCTGTGGTTCCCAGGCACCTCAGCCCTGAGCCCTTGGCACAGCCTCACACTGGGGCCTCTCACTCCATTTCCGAGCCCCAGGGCAGGCCTTGGGCAGCCGGCGGCCACCTGTCTGACTCCAGGAGGTCACTCACGCGTCTGTGCTCCCAGTCCCTCCCATGGGCAGCTCTCTGTGGCGCAGCACTAGCCACCAAACAGGACAATGGGCCCTTCCTGGCAGGTGCACCCGCGCCGACATGGGCAGTGCTTGGTTCCGCTTGGACAGGTTAGGTGCGGGCACCCCCACCCCCGGCCTTTAACTGGTATTTCCAGTTCAGTGTCCAGCTGCCACCTCCAGCTGTGCCTAAGGGTGCTCCGGCCTGGGGTGGGGGTGTATTCCCCTGGAGACGGGCACAGCAAGCAGCATACGTCTATCTGCACGAGGCAGATATAGAAAACCCACATGAGGATTAGAGCACAAAACCCTGCACAAGGCGTGTGGCCGGGCCCCGCTCACAGCTGCTGTGTGGACACAGCCCCCAGCCCTGAGCCTGCGGCACCTGCCCAAGCCACGTCTGTATCCCCGGGGCCAGGGGCTCTGCCATACTCAGGGTACCATGCCCACTTCTCCGTCTGCTGAAGCCCCCGTCCAACACGGACACCCCGCTGAGCCCCAACACCTCCAAGAGAGCGGCTGCAGGCGAGCGTGGGCATCCAGAGCAGTACAAGGCGCCTTCCCTGGCCAGCACTGGCTGCCAGAGAGCCGCACTCGCCCGCAGCTCCGGCTCAGAGAAGGGCTCAGCTGACAACAGGAAGTGGACCCGTGTGCTCGCTCCCTGGGACAACGCGGCCCGCCCAGCTCCCCAGCTCCAAGGGGCCCCATTTTGGGGGCACAACGGGGTGAGTGGCCGCACCAGGCCTGCCAGAGTCCCAGGGACATACTCAACACTCCCCAAACCCCCAAAGCACGGAGTGGGCACCAAGTGCGGCTGCAAGGGTCCCTGGGTGGGCAGGACCCCTCAGGTGACAGCAGGGGGCACGGATGCAGGGGGAGGGTGACCCCAGCGGTGCTCACAGCCCATCTACGGCCCCTGGCTGAGACCCGTCCATGCAGCTGGGTGGCGGCGGGGTCACCAGCACCCCAACTGCGGCAGTAGGAGTGATAGGGGTGACACCTCACCTGAGGTCGGGGTCAGGGACAGGTGAGCTGGACGAGGGTGACTTCACCTGGGACAATGCTTCCAGACCAAGCTGGGTCAGGGTGGAGGCCCCACATCCAGAGGTTGGGGACCCCTTTTCATGCAGGATGGGCCCACGTCCAGGGGGCTGCCGAGCACCAGTCACGCAGGACTCATGCCACTGACTTGGCCTCTGCCCTGGGCGGTGCTCCCCCGTCCCCTGGGCCGTGCTCCCCGTCCCCTGGGCCGTGCTCCCCCCGTCCCCTGGGCCGTGCTCCCCCGTCCCCTGGGCCGTGCTCCCCCGTCCCCTGGGCCGTGCTCCCCCCGTCCCCTGGGCCGTGCTCCCCCCCGTCCCCTGGGCCGTGCTCCCCCGTCCCCTGGGCCGTGCTCCCCCCCCGTCCCCTGGGCCGTGCTCCCCCCCGTCCCCTGGGCCGTGCTCCCTCCGTCCCCTGGCCGTGCTCCCTCCGCCCCTGGCCGTGCTCCCTCTGTCCCCTGGCCGTGCTCCCTCCGTCCCTGGGCCGTGCTCCCTCCCCCAGACCATGGTCCCAGAGGGTGAACACAGCAAAGAGAACATGCTCTGTTGACAGCCACAGTCCACAGGCCCCCTAGGCCTCCACACTCATATGCCCCCAAGGCTGCCACCCCCAGGGACCGTAGCGTGAGCAGAGGTCAGAGGGGCAGGGTCAGGGTTCGCCCAGCTGTGTGTGGGCTCCCCAGTGTCTGTCACAGCACTTGCTGCCCCATGTCATGTGCTTATGGTCCCAGGAAGAAGCACTATCCCAGGAAGGCAGAAGAGCCCTGCCATGTGGACTGTCCACAAAAGGGCCACGTGTCTCGGGCACAGTGCTGCCATCTTGGGGAGGGCAAAACCCCACTGTGGCCGACTGGGGGGCAGACGCGTGCCAGCCAGCCGGAGTCGCTGCTGTGCAACAGCTGAGCTGCAACTCGGAAGGGACCCGCACAGCCCCTGGGTCACAGGGTCAGGTCTGCATGGACATGCAGGGCCAGTGCTCCCCGATGGACGCCGGTCCTTCACCCCATACACCATAGAGGCCACTCACACGACCCTCTGGGCAGGCAGCTGGGGACAAGCAGGGCCGGAGGGACGGTCCCACAGTCCAGCTCTGTGCTGGGTGTGGAACTGCAGCAGCCCAACGGGGCCTTGGGGCTGTCCTCCTGGGCCTCCGGGCTGCTCCCCGTTGGCACGCTGCATCTCACATCTCACTGGCAGAGAGCCTGCTTCTGGGTCCGGGAGCCAGGCTCCAGCCTGCCCATATTAGCCCTGTTCCTTGGGGACTCCTGGCCCGTACCCTGATACCAGGCCCACGTGGCTGGGTTCCATCTCCAGAGGGTGACGGAGCCTGTAGCTGAGACCTCCCCGTCACTGGAAGGGAAGGCAGGAAAGCCGCAAACCCGGAGACGAGACCCTATTCTGGACACTCCGGGTCGGCGGCACGACAGAGACACGGGCCCTCACTGCACTCGGCAGCCCCTATAGGCAGGCGGCATCCACGAGGCTGGCTGAGGACGGCTGAGACGGTCACTAGTTGAGGTCTGAGCGGCAGCCTCTGGGAAAGCAGGACAGGGCAGTTTCAGGCTGAGCAAAGCTACGGCACAGGCCACCACAGCAGCTCACGCATGAACACGTGCTGGCAGAAGACGGAGGCCGCTCTCCCGCACGGCCTGGCCTGTCCGTACCCCCTACGAGACGGTCGTCTTTAAAGAGACCCGCCAGTGGCTCTGCCCTGGAGAAGGCAAGAAGTATCCCGGAAGCCAAAGTTGAACACGAAGACCAGAGGCGGTAGGGAAGGGCAGGGGAGCCAGAACCAATCGAAACAGACCCACAGCAGGCCCGGGCGGCCCACCTAGTGTTCTCCTGGGTGCAGCTTGGGGTAGCAGAAGGACCCTGTAGCCCAGAGCAGCAGGAGACAACAATACTCCCGCAGAGACCACCTCCGAGACCCCCAGGAGGGAGACCCCAGGGGCGTGCTTGAGGTGTCTGACGTGACTGATGTGCCTGACGCAGCTGAGGAGTCAGGAGCCACATGCACAGCCGAGCACGCAGGCCCTTAGAGGCGCCCATATCAGCCACTGTACCGCACCCACAGACTTCGGGTGGGAGGGTAACACTGGCCCAACGGAGCCTCTGAACCCACAGTCTTGGGGGAGGTAACACCAGCAGAGGGGTCTCCTTCCACCACAATCTCTCTGCAATAACAGGAACCAAACAGGGGCGAAATCACCGGGAACCCCAGGACTCATTGAGCAGCAGATAACGGGACTGGAAAGGTGTTCCGACTAGCAGAGATCAGGGGCCTACAGCGGCCGTGAGGACAGAGTGAACTAGTGTGACAACAAGCCCAGGAGAGATCTACAGTGTGTCCATGAGCACAGGAGAGACCTACAGTGTGATGATGAGCCAGGAGCAGGACCTACAGTGTGACCGTGAGTCCAGGAGCGGACCTACAGCATGACCCTGAGCCCCGGAGCGGGACCTACAGCGTGACCTTGGGCCCAGGAGCGGAACCTACAGCGAGACCATGAGCCGAGGAGCAGGACCTAAAGTGTGACCGTGAGCCCAGGAGCGGGACCTACAGTGTGACCGTGAGCCCAGGAGCGGGACCTACAGTGTGACAGTGAGCCCAGGAGCGGGACCTACAGCGTGACCGTGAACCCAGGAGCCAGACCTACAGCGTGACTGTGGGCCCAGGAGCAGGACCTACAGTGTGACCGTGGGCTCAGGAGCAGGACCTACAGTGTGACCCTGAGCCCAGGAGCGGGACCTACAGCGTGACCGTGAGCCCAGGAGCGGACCTACAGCATGACCCTGAGCCCCGGAGCGGGACCTACAGAGTGACCGTGAGCCCCGGAGCGGGACCTACAGCGTGACCCTGAGCCCAGGAGCGGGACCTACAGTGTGACCGTGGGCCCAGGAGCGGCACCTACAGCGTGACCGTGAGCCCAGGAGCGGGACCTACAGCGTGACCATGAGTCCAGGAGCAGGACCTACAGCGTGACCCTGAGCCCAGGAGTGGGACCTACAGCGTGACCGTGAGCCCAGGAGCGGGACCTACAGCGTGACTGTGAGCCCAGGAGCAGGACCTATAGCGTGACCGTGGGTCCAGGAGCAGGACCTACAGTGTGACCCTGAGCCCAGGAGCGGGACCTACAGCGTGACTGTGAGCCCCGGAGCGGGACCTACAGCGTGACCCTGAGCCCAGGAGCGGGACCTACAGTGTGACCGTGGGCCCAGGAGCGGCACCTACAGCGTGACCGTGAGCCCAGGAGTGGGACCTACAGCGTGACCATGAGTCCAGGAGCAGGACCTACAGCGTGACCCTGAGCCCAGGAGTGGGACCTACAGCGTGACCGTGAGCCCAGGAGTGGGACCTACAGCGTGACTGTGAGCCCAGGAGCGGGACCTACAGCGTGACTGTGAGCCCAGGAGCAGGACCTACAGCGTGACCCTGAGCCCAGGAGTGGGACCTACAGCGTGACTGTGAGCCCAGGAGCGGGACCTACAGCGTGACTGTGAGCCCAGGAGCAGGACCTACAGCGTGACCGTGGGTCCAGGAGCAGGACCTACAGCGTGACCCTGAGCCCAGGAGTGGGACCTACAGCGTGACTGTGAGCCCAGGAGCGGGACCTACAGCGTGACCGTGAGCCCAGGAGCGGGACCTACAGCGTGACCGTGAGCCCAGGAGCGGAACCTACAGCGTAACCCTGAGCCCCGGGCCGGGACCTACAGCGTGACCGTGAGCCCAGGAGCAGGACCTACAGCGTGACCGTGAGACCAGGAGCGGGACCTACAGCGTGACTCTGAGCCCAGGAGCGGGACCTACAGCGTGACCGTGAGCCCAGGAGCGGGACCTACAGCGTGACCGTGAGCCCAGGAGCAGGACCTACAGTGTGACCGTGGGCCCAGGAGCGGGACCTACAGCGTGACCATAAGCCCAGGAGCGGGACCTACGCGTGACCGTGAACCCAGGAGCGGGACCTACAGCGTGACTCTGAGCCCAGGAGCGGGACCTACAGCGTGACCGTGAGCCCAGGAGCGGGACCTACAGTGTGACCACGGGCCCAGGAGCGGGACCTACAGTGTGACCATGGGCTCAGAACGGGACCTACAGCGTGACCGTGGGCCCAGGAGCGGGACCTACAGTGTGACCGCGGGCCCAGGAGCGGGACTTACAGCATGACCGTGAGCCCAAGAGCGGGACCTACAGTGTGACCGTGGGCTCAGAAGCAGGACCTACAGCGTGACCAAGGGCCCAGGAGCGGGACCTACAGCGTGACCGTGAGCACAGGTTCTGGAGCTACATTTTTCAATACTTTACAGTTTTAGTCTCATCAGGAAACCACAACACAAGGGTCATTCCCAGAGATTGTTTTTCCCTCCAGACAAGAAAAATTAAAATGTATTCCTGTGTACTGAGAGACTGGCAGATCCAACAGCACAGTTGTGGCTGGAAGTGGTGATGTCAGCAGTCTGATTGTACAGCAACAGCACAGGAGGAAGGTGTAAAGGAGCACTGTGGAGGAGCGAAGTCACCGATGGTGAGGCCACCTGCTGCAGATCGGCCCAGTCGCAGAGACCAGGCAATGCTGGGCAAAGGGCACTTCCTAGGCAGGAGTGAGAAGAACCCCAATCTCTGGTCTAGGACAAGGCTAGGGAAATATAAAAGACACTGCAGGCAATCCTCGCGGCAGGCCTATTGGTTGGGTGTTTGTTTCTGGCTATACCTGGTGATGAAATACGCAATGCAGGTAGGGTAAGGCCCCAGGAGTGGCATGAGACAGGTCAGCCCCAGTGAGCGGGAGTCAGGTCAGGTAAGACAACAGAAAAGAAGTGAGACAGTGGGATGAAGTCAGTGTCTGGGACAGTCTATAAGGGGACAGGGTCCCTGGGTCAGTGTCTGTGTGGGGACAGTGAGACCCGGGACAGTGTCTGTGTGGGGACAGGTGAGTCCCGGGTCAGTGTCTGTGTGGGGACAGGTGAGTTCCTAGGACAGTTGACATGGGAAAGGTGAGTTCCCAGGACAGAGTCTGACCTGGGGACAGGTGAGTCTCCGGGACAGTGTCTGACCTGGGGACAGGTGAGTCCCAGGAACAGGAAAACATGGAGACAGGTGAGTCTCCAGGATGGTGTCAGATATGGGGGCAGGTGAGTCCCTGGGACAGAGTATGGCATGGGGACAGGCAAGTCACTCCCAGGAAGGAGTCTGCCATGGGCGAGGTCAGATGACCTGGGAAGTCAGCACTGGGGCAGGTGACCCGGCAGGAATGAGACAGGGAGACAGGTGACGCCCCTGAAGGGGCCCCCAGACAGCCCAGTTGCGGCAACCTGGCCCCGCTCCGCCCCACCTCCCTGGCGCTGAGGTAACGCTGCCTACACAGGTGCGTGTGGTTCCTGCCTGTCCGCCTGGTACCTGCCAGCTACCAGACAGCCGTTCCCCACTGGACCGTTCCATCATGTATATGGACAGAGACCGGGAAGGACGGACCACAGGCACCCCAAGGGCTAAGATTCTGCCCAGTCGCTCATGCCCCCTCCCGGCAGTCAGCCCTGGGGCACAGCTGGGCTTCCTATCAGTGGCCACTTGCCCAGAGCTCTCTCCTGCTCCTGACCACCAGCCCCGGGCTTCGGTGATCGCCCTGGCGGAGGGGGTCTTGAAGGACCCTGTCCCAGGCTGCCCAGCAACAAAGGGCCCTGGAGTAGCCCTGGACCGTCCTGCCTCTGCGGTATCCAAGAGGCGGCAGCAGTCACCCCTTCTTCCTTCCCTCCCTGCCGGCCAGCACCCTACCCGGAAGGGGTCTCCTACCAAGCCCGACTTGCCCGGCACTTCAGGAGCGCTAACGTCCCCTGCCTTGTGGCTCCAGCGCTCCGGGGACACTCCCATCTCCCGGCTCGCTCCCGACCCCGGCCGGCTGAAGCTCCGCAGGTGCCCCGCGCGCGTCCCCAGGGCGCCCGGCTGGCCGCGGGGACCCGGTCCCCAGGGCACTCACATATCTGTGCACCAGCGTCCGCACGAGGCCGCAGTCCATGGCTCGTCCGGCCGCGCCGCCCGCTCAGCAGCCCCGCGCCCGGCTCCACGCGCCCATGGGCCGGGGCCCCGCGCTCACGGCCGGGGCGCGCGCGGGGGCTCGGGGGACGGCTGCGGCCCCTCCGCGCTCATGCCCAGGCGGCCGCCCAGCAGCTGGTGGCAGTCGTGGGTCCTCGCAGGGCGTCGGCGGCGGGGGCGCTCCAGGTGGCGGCCTGTGGCCCGGCCGCCCGCCCCGCCGCTCCGCTCCGGCCGCCTCCCGCGCTCCGCTCTGCGCTCGGCTCCGCGCCCCGCCGCCCGCGCGCGTCACGGCCCGAGTGAGCATGCCCGGCCCCGCCCGCACCGAGCACCGCCCCGGCCCGCCCCGCGCCCGCCTCCCGGGCCCCACGGTCCTCCTGCTGGGCGCCGCGGAGGGCGCTGGCGCGCACTGGGCGCCCTGCCTGGGGGCTTCGGGGGGTGTGGGGGTGTCCTGGAACCAACAACTCCACGGAACCTGGCGCCTGGCGCCGTGCCCCCGCGGGCAGCAGGGCCAGGGGCGGGGTGTCCCGGGTGGACAGAGCCTGGCCCCTCCCGTCCAGGTGAGAGAGGGCAGGGCCCGCCTCGGAGGCGCACTCAAGGGCACTCTTGGGGAGATGAGCACTGGGCTGGCACTTGGAGTCTGACCGTGCCCTCTGGAACCACTGGCAGCCCTGCTAGATGCAGCGCCATGCCCAGCTCTGGTGGCCCACGGTGAGGAGTTGGAATCTGCCTCCTGCCAGCCCTGGTGCCCTGCCCAGTGCCCTGCCCAGTGCCGTCAGCCATCTGTGACACACAGCGCGGTCTCGGTCCAAGCCTGACTACCCCCTACACACACACACACACACACACACAACACCTGCACCGCCCCAGGTGCTTTCTTCCCACCTGCTGGGGCCGTGACCTGGGGACGCCAGGCCCCATATGAGTGCTGGCGTATGAGTCCCCACTGGTGGCGGAGGAAAGGCGCAGCGGACACCGAACCGGGCACAGGGCGAGAAGCAGGACAGTGACTGAGGCCCTGCAGCCTCTCCAACACCCAGGAAGCGGCCACATGCTCAGGGACCACCACTGTCACCCACTCCGGAGTCCCTCGTGGAGCTCGGCATGGGCCTGGGCTGCTCAGGGCCGGGTGGGGTGCATGGGGGCCACTGTCCACGCTGGCCGGCCTCCTTTCCTCTCTGTGGGCCAGGCCACTTGGCAGGGTCAGAGGTCAGTCCTCTACTGGGTACCCGGTGGTAGCTCCGGCCACCTCACCTGTGTGGCCTCACAGCAGCACGGGAGAGCTGGGCCAGCGCCCAGGGCGCGTCCTGCCCCACATTCCTCGGACCGTAGCCTTCAGCACAGCTACACTAGCGGCCACCTGCTCACTGTGCGTCACGCCACGGGAAGGGGGTCGCCCATGGCGTTAAGTGCCTGTAGGGGGCAGGTGCCCCCGTTCCATGCAATATCGCCTTGGTTCGAGTCTGTCTGTCCTTCAAAAGGTGCATGAGCAGAAAAGCCGCCCGTTTCCTGCTGGTGCGGCAGGGGTGGCCCAGGAGCATGGCCAGGAGTTGCCTGTGGGCCCGGGCACTCATCGGACCGCCGCTGTCTAGCCCAGGGTTCCTGGTCCTGAGAAGATGATGCCCTGATCCAGCTGGAGTTTCCCCTCCTGGCGCTAACAACACCTATGGTTAAGCCTGTGGGCATAGACGACTTGGGTCTCTGCCCAAAGCTGGGAAATCCAGCTCACCTTGTGAAGGCCTCCTGTCTCTCTGCATAAGGGGCCACCACAAAACCTGGGAGCTGAAAGAGGAGCTTCCGTTTGTCAGCACCCTACAGCGAGCCACGCTGCTCTGGGCTCCACAACTGCTAAGTCCACCATGCATTTGCACTCATGGGAGGTCCAATAGCCTGGAAGATTCTAGTCTCGCTCAGCACTTAGTGGCCTCACCTGCGCTCAAGGGCAACTCCCAGGAGGATCAAAGTGAACATTGTGCAGCCCCTAAAGGCCTGGAGGCAGAAGTTCTGGAACATTCCTTTAGCCACTGTCTATAGGAAAAACCGTCCTGCCCTTAGGGAGCAGACTGGGCTTTGTTTTTATTTATTTATTTTTTTTGCCTTTTTTGGGTCACACCCAGCAATGCTCAGGGGTTTCTCCTGGTTCTGCTCTCAGGAATTAATCCTGGCGGTGCTCGGGGGAACCATATGGGATGCCTCAAACCCCGGTCGGCACAGACCACCGTGTGTAAGGCAAACGCCCTACCCGCTGGGCTATCACTCCTGCCCCGTTTGTTTGTTTGTGGGGCCACACCCGGCAGTGTTCAGGGCTTGCTCCTGGCTCTGCATTCACGGCTTGGTCCTGGAAGGCCTTGGAGCCCCCTGAGTTGCCTGGGATGGCGGCACCCAGCTCAGCCGCATGCAAGGCAAGAGCCTCGCCACTGTCCTATTGCTCTGCCCTTTGACTTGACTTGTGGGAGGGGGTAGCAAAAGACACCTAGGAGGGGGTCTTGTGACTCAAAGACTGGGTGGGGGGAGTCTTGTGATACTAGAGACTGGGAGGAGGGAGTCTTGTGAGTCGAGACTGGCTGGGGCGCGGGCACATATCAGCACAGAGAGGCCTGTTCTCCAGCCCGTTCCCTGTGATTGATCAGCTGGGTCAGGTGCCTGCACCTGCCAGCCAGACACTAGGATGGTGGAGTGCCCACACGTGACCTGAGTGGACGCGTGGAGTCCCACACGTGACCGGAGTGGAGGGCACGTGACGGGGTGGAGTCCCACACGTGACCGGAGTGGAGGCGTGGAGTCCCACACGACCGGAGTGGGGGCGTGGAGTCCCACACGTGACCGGAGTGGAGGCGTGGAGTCCCACACAGTGGACCGGAGTGGAGGCGTGGAGTCCCACACGTGACCGGAGTGGAGGCGTGGAGTCCCACACGCGACCTGAGTGGAGGCGTGGAGTCCCACACGTGACCGGGAGTGGAGGCGTGGAGTCCCACACGTGACCTGAGTGGAGGCGTGGAGTCCCACACGCGACCTGAGTGGAGGCGTGGAGTCCACACGACGGGTGGCCCACGCGATGGGGCGTGGAGTCCCACACGCGACCTGAGTGGAGGCGTGGAGTCCCACCGCGTGGGTCCCACACGCGACCTGAGTGGAGGCGTGGAGTCCCACACGCGACCTGAGTGGAGGCGTGGAGTCCCACACGCGACCTGGAGTGGAGGCGTGGAGTCCCACACGCGACCTGGAGTGGAGGCGTGGAGTCCCACACGCGACCTGGAGTGGAGGCGTGGAGTCCCACACGCGACCTGAGTGGAGGCGTGGAGTCCCACACCGTGAATATGTGGAGTCCCACACGCGACCTGAGTGGAGGCGTGGAGTCCCACAGCCCACACGCGACCTGAGTGGGAGGCGTGGAGTCCCACACGTGACATGAGTGGAGGCGTGGAGTCCCACACGCGACCTGAGTGGAGGCGTGGAGTCCCACACGCGACCTAGGCGTGGAGTCCCCACGGAGGCGTGGAGTCCCACACGCGACCTGAGTGGAGGCGTGGAGTCCCACACGTGACCTGAGTGGAGGCGTGGAGTCCCACACGTGACATGAGTGGGACGCGTGGAGTCCCACACGTGACCTGAGTGGAGGCGTGGAGTCCCACACGCGACCTGAGTGGAGGCGTGGAGTCCCACACGCGACCTGGAGTGGAGGCGTGGAGTCCCACACGCGACCTGAGAGTGGAGGCGTGGAGTCCCACACGCGACCTGAGTGGAGGCGTGGAGTCCCACACGTGACCGGAGTGGACGCGTGGAGTCCCACACGTGACCTGAGTGGAGGCGTGGAGTCCCACACGCGACCTGAGTAGACGCGTGGAAGTGGCCGTGGGAGAAGCACATTCACCTGCCTGCACCCTCTGCCCCTAAGAGACAGCTGCTGGCCTCAGGGATTCATGAGTGGGGAGGGGGTCTTCTTTACAGGGACGTGCGGGGGTACTGCTGAAGTGAACCCTGGCCTCTGAGAGAGTGCCTGCCTGTGGGGGCAGACGGCAGGGGCTTCTGGAACATTCTGCGGCTGGTGGCCGTGCCCTGTGGGCCCTTTCTCAGGGACCCCTGCTGCAGCAGGACCCAGGGCACCACACCTTGTCCGGAGCTGTCTCAGCGAGGCCAGGTCCCGAGGTCTGGGCAGGGCATTCAGGTGGGGCAGGGGCTCTGTCCCAGGTCCCCCACTGGGCTCCATGGTGCCCGAGAACCCCCTGCAGCGGTGGCCCAACAGTCCTCTGGGACGCAAGGGGAGAAATTAATTCTTTTGTGCTGACTGGTAATTAGAACTTGAATTAAAATGTCATCAAAGTACAGCCTGTGTTCCACACGTGCGTTGAGGAACTCCCACCCTCATACCCTGAGGAGCCCCAAGACCTGGGCACCTGCTCTGCAGGCAGTGCTGGGCACAGCACCAATGGCAGTGTGCTGGCATCCACGGCACCCCAAGCCCAGGGCAGAGAGTGTGGGGTCTGACGTGCGGTGGCTGCTAGGTCTGAGCCCTCGCTCTCTGCTCAGTTTCCACATCAGCTACGGCGGGAGGGAAAACTGCTGAGCTGGGGTTCCTGGGCAGGACTGCCGGATGGATAGAGGGCTCCAGGAAGGCCACGGCGTGGCCCTGTGGAACTGATACTCTGGGCCCTTCTGGGACCCAGGGGAACAGGGGGCCCTGCCCCCGCTGTGTCCCCCCCCCTAGCACCCCCACCACTCCCACTGGTTGAACTCTGAGCCCAAGTTCCCTGGGCAGTTGGGAGATCGGGGCAGCTCGCTTATTTCAGCAGCCCTCTTCTGGGTGTGGCCTGTGAGGTGGGCTGGGGGTCCATGGGTTGTTTGGCCTGTGGCCAGGTCTGTGGGTTGAGAGGCCCATGGCGGGTCTGTGGGTGGTGTGGCCCATGGTGGGTCCATGGATGGTGTGGCCCAGGGTGGGTCCATGGATGGTGTGGCCCAGGGTGGATCCATGGATGGTGTGGCCCAGGGTGGATCCATGGATGGTGTGGCCCGTGGTGGGGGTCTATGGATGGTGTGGCCCATGGCGGGTCTGTGGATGGTGTGACACATGGTTTCATCCATGGATGGTGTGGCTCATGGTGGGTCCATGAATGGTGTGGCCCGTGGCGGGTCTATGGATGGTGTGGCCCATGGTGGGGTCTGTGGGTGGTGTGGCCCATGGCGGGGTCTATGGGTGGTGTGGCCCCCTGGCGAGTCCATGGGTGGTGTGGCCCATGGTGGGGTCTATGGGCGGTGTGGCCCATGGCGAGTCCATGGGTGGTGTGGCCGGTGCTGGGGTCCGTGGGTCAGCAGAAGCACAGTGCAGTGGCCTGCTCATCTTGCTGTGTGTTTGTGAGATCGATTGCGCCAGACCGCTGATGACCCAGGACGCTAATGGCCTCGTCTCTCAGCCGTACCTGGACACTTAGCACCGCCTCCAGCCTATTTTTTGAACACTGGTGTTTGTGATGGTACACTTATGAACAATTTTACTTTCCTGAGTGTTATTCTAACGAGGATGATCCTATTACACTCTGGATGGTGCTGCATTAACTCTGAGCTATTGATTAGCGCTGATTGCCCGCCGAGTGACCCTCCCCTCCCATCCAGCGTCCACAGCGCTCAGACCTCTGACCCTTTCACCCAGGCCCCGGGTCCTCCTGGCACAGCGCTTCTCTTCCCTGAACCCAGGGAAGGCCTCTGGACGTTCGGGTGACCCCTTCTCCACTGTCCAGCCTGCACTCGCGTCCTTGAGCTGAGCCCAGCCCAGTCCATAGCTAAGCCCCTGCTTGGAAGAGGTCCCAGTGGGCACATGGAAGCCTGTGGGAGGCCCCAGGGGGAGCCGCTGACCCCCGCCCAGCACCATCACGGCCACCTGCTCTTCTTGGCCGCCCAACGGGATGCTGGGCGGGCTCACCCCGGGACTGGGAGGCCCTGGTCCGGCACCTTGTTCTCAGCCGCAGGGGCCTGTGCTTGGGCCACGGGGCTGGTCCAGCTGGGAGACTGTGGAAGGGCACGCGGGCATGTGGCACTCGGGACTCCTGGTCCTGCTACCCTGCCAGGCTGTGGGGGCTGAGCTGGGCGGGGTCCGGGGCTGGGGGACGTGTGCCCTGGGCTGAGGGGGTTGTGCTGTGAGCTGGAGCTGCCACGGGTTGGGGATGGGGTCTCATATCTGGCCCTTGTGGGTGGGGTGTGTTTGCTGCATGTACCCGGGGCCTTTCCTCTGCCTCGGAGGAGGCGGCTTCTGCTTCAGGTCCTGACAGCCCACACTTCCGTTTTCTCGGGCGTTTGTTTCCTCTCACAGCTGGTCTGCTTGGGCCTGTCCACCTGGTCCCCGCGCCCCTGCCCCCCATCCTGGCATAGCCCTGAGAGGTCAGCAGAGGGTAGCTGCCTGCTCTCAGCCGGGACGACCCCCTGGATGTGGCCCCGTGGCCCCTCGCGCCCTGCAGGTCCGGCAGCTGCTCTCCGGGTCCTACACGGAAGACCGGGCTCCTCCTCAGTCCGTCAGGGCCTCTGGCCCAGGAGACCCTCTCAGATCCGAGCAGAGCAGGCAGCGAGCTGTGGGGGTGCAGAGTCTGTCCCTGCGAGGGACCCCCACTACCTCAGAAGCACCCTGAGTTGTAGAAAGCCCCCTTCCAGGTCACACATCAAAAAGCTCTACGTGAGGGGGTCTCCAGAAATCGGGGAGGGACGCCAGACTCCTGGTCCAAGCTCGGGTAGGCCGGGCTGAGTGGGCAGCGAGTGGGCAGCAAGAGGCCAGCTCATCTTCACTGGCCTCTGGATTCACGCCTGGGTTCAGGGCTCCTGCGCCACCCTGTCTCAGCCCCAGGCCCCTTCTCAGCGCTGCTGGTGGAGGCCCAGGGGCTGTTCTCTGGCTGTGTCCACTTTGCCTGGCTCCTTCCCCCGCCCCCTGTGGCCACAGATACCTGTGTTTGTCCTCCTCGCTTACGTGGCCTTTTGGCCTCATCCAAATTGCAGCGAAAAGCAAGCGTAGCTGCTGAGAGCTGAGAAGGGCCTCCCCATCTGAAGGTCCACTCCCGTGCCCTGTCTTCAGAGGGCACGGCGGGAGGTGGCCAGGGCGTCCTTCCTCTTGTCCGAAGTGACATGGCCAGTCATAGCTCCGCACTTGGCTCTTGGTTCACTCAGCATCGTCGGGGGCACCTTCAGGCGGCCACCGAGCGCAGACACAGCTCTGAGCAGTGCCAGGTGAGGGGACAGCAAGATCAGGCTGGTCAATACCCCCATAATGAAGATTAAAATGCGATGTTTGGTTCCTTAAACTATAGAACAATTCATCTCTCCTCATCGGGGAATCAATAGAAACATAACTTACTGGAGCAAAAGAACCGCTCACTTACGTAATACATATTTAATCGATTTACTTATTCCTAAAAATAATGTGTGATTTGTCAGAGTTTAGCATTTTTAACTCCCATCCGGGAACGTTTGACCTCGGCCTTCCGTGTCCTAGAGCTCCGCCGGCTGGCCTGTGGGGGGCCAGATTCTGCCTGGAAACAGCCCCCAGTCCTCGCAGGCCCCAGCCACGTCCTCGGGCTTCACCAGTTTTGGCATTGCAAGCTTGATTTCTAGTTATTCATATCTTCTTTCTTTCCAAACGTTGGGCCCAGGCGAAGGCTCCTGGGCAGAGCAGCCACCACGCCTGGCTTGGCTCTCCGCACTGGGCGTGGCCCTGAAACAAAGACCAACAAAACCCAAGCCCTCAAAAAATGCCTTCCGGCTCACTCAGGTGCACAGTCACGGGGAGGAGGGAGAAAACTGAGCCTCTCCCCGGGGGGGCCAGGTCTTAGGGAAGCTAGGCCCCAGGAGGGGCAGGGCAGGGGGAGGCTGAGCCCAGGAGGGGCAGGGCAGGGGGAGGCTGGAGCCCAGGAGGGGCAGGGCAGGGGGAGGCTGAGCCCAGGAGGGGCAGGGCAGGGGGAGGCTGAGCCCGGGGGCAGGGCAGGGGGAGGCTGAGCCCAGGAGGGGCAGGGCAGGGGGAGGCTGAGCCCCAGGGGGGCAGGGCAGGGGGAGGGTGAGCCCAGGGGAGGCAGGGCAGGGGGAGGCTGAGCCCAGGGGGGCAGGGCAGGGGGAGGCTGAGCCCAGGAGGGGGCAGGGCAGGGGGAGGCTGAGCCCAGGGAGGGGGCAGGGCAGGGGGAGGGTGAGCCCAGGGAGGGGCAGGGGCAGGGGGAGGCTGAGCCCAGGGGGCAGGGCAGGGGGAGGCTGAGCCCAGGAGGGGCAGGGCAGGGGAGGCTGAGCCCAGGGGGGCAGGGCAGGGGGAGGCTGAGCCCAGGGGGGCAGGGCAGGGGGGAGGCTGAGCCCAGGAGGGGCAGGGCAGGGGGAGGGTGAGCCCAGGAGGGCAGGGCAGGGGGAGGCTGAGCCCAGGGGGGCAGGGCAGGGAGAGGCTGAGCCCAGGAGGGGCAGGGCAGGGGGAGGCTGAGCCCAGGGGGCAGGGCAGGGAGAGGCTGAGCCCAGGGGGCAGGGCAGGGGAGGCTGAGCCCAGGAGGGGGCAGGGCAGGGGAGGCTGAGCCCAGGGGGGGCAGGGCAGGGGGAGGCTGAGCCCAGGGGGGGCAGGGCAGGGGGAGGCTGAGCCCAGGAGGGGCAGGGTAGGGGGAGGCTGAGCCCAGGAGGGGCAGGGCAGGGGGAGGCTGAGCCCAGGAGGGGCAGGGCAGGGGGAGGCTGAGCCCAGGAGGGGCAGGGCAGGGGAGGCTGAGCCCAGGAGGGGCAGGGTAGGGGGAGGCTGAGCCCAGGAGGGGCAGGGCAGGGGGGAGGCTGAGCCCAGGAGGGGCAGGGTAGGGGGAGGCTGGGCCCGGGAGGGGCAGGGCAGGGGGAGGCTGAGCCCAGGAGGGGGCAGGGCAGGGGGAGGCTGAGCCCAGGGGGGGGCAGGGCAGGGGGGAGGCTGAGCCCAGGAGGGCAGGGCAGGGGGAGGCTGAGCCCCAGGAGGGAGGGCAGGGCAGGGGGAGGCTGAGCCCAGGAGGGGCAGGGCAGGGGAGGCTGAGCCCCCAGGAGGGACAGGGCAGGGGGGAGGCTGAGCCCCAGGAAGGGCAGGGCAGGGGAGGCTGAGCCCAGGGGGCAGGGCAGGGGGAGGCTGAGCCCAGGAGGGGCAGGGGCAGGGGGAGGCTGAGCCCAGGAGGGGCAGGGCAGGGGGCAGCTCCCTCAGCTGCTCTCACTGAGCCTCTTTTCAGAAGGAAGTGAAGCAATTTTGCCCAACACCCACAGGAGACAGCCACAGCTGATAAGATCCGCCCCACCCCACCCCAGCCTCCAGCCCACCAGCCACTGCCCACAGAGTAGCAGCTTTTGGGCCCAAACAGTGGTGCTGTCCCAGCCCTGTGTGCTCAGAGCAGGCCCAGGGTGCCAGGCGAGAGGAGCAGACGCCAAAGCAGGTGATGGCTGCATCCGCTCGAGGCGCCACTATGGCCATGGTGGGGGCCCAGTCCATATGAGCCAGCGCAGGGCAGCGTCCCCCCTCCCGCGGTGGGTGAGAGTGAGAGTGGGAGGGGTGTCATTGGGGCAGGCACCCACAGCGCACAAGGCTGTGAGCGGCCTCTGGCGGGCGTCTGACCCGAGGGGCTGCCTCTCCCTTTGGCCCCCTGGGGCTGCTCTTCGGGGCTGGAGGGGAGGGGCAGTCTTGTAGGCCCTGTCGTCAGTGTCCAGGGAAGCTAGAGGCCCCGTGGGACGCCTTTTGTCCACGGAGCTGGTGAGCTCCTGAAATTCCATCCAGCCCCTGCCTATCTGGGCCTTGGATCACTTTCCACCTGGAAGGGCTGGAACAGGGCGGAGGGAACCCAGGACCCACAAGCCTGGTAAGCAGTGCTGGGGCCAGTACCTTTGAGGGCCCCTCCGGGGTCCCCAAAAGCGTGTCTTTGGGGTGTGCTGGGGCGGGCGTGGGCACAGCCGGGGAGATGGTGCTCACCCTCCCTCCCTCCTCTCTCCTTCCAAGGAGGCCTCAAGTATCAAATTTCCACTTACTTCCTGCACCTCCAACTGATTTCTCTCAACCTGCCAAAGAAATGCCATTAGGCGAGGAGAGGAGGAAGCCGGGGAGGCCTTCCGCTTTGCCTCCCAAGGAGGTGTCAGACCCCAACCAGAGCTGCCTTCCTAGGTAGCACACCTGAGGTGCTCAGAGCTCCTCCCTAGCGAGCAAGTCCTGGTCCACAGCTCACTGGGGCCTCACCTAGCAGTCCTGCGGCCCTGCGCCACCACCAGAGCAGGGGACACCCCGCCAGCAATCTGCTCAAGCAGGAGAGCAGCCGCAGCCAGGCCTGGAGGCTCCTCTCTTCTGAAAGTTTGCTGGGACGGCTCTGGCAAAATCCGGCGTGGGCGCGTGATTCCATAGAGTAGGAGAGTCAGGTGGACTCTGGGCCGTCGTGAGAAGCTTCTAGGGGACTGGGCTGGTGATGGTGTGAGGGCAGCTGTCTGGCAGCCGGGGACAAAGGTCGCAGCAGGAATGCGTCTCGCGGCGGGACTTACCTGACCGAGCAATAAACAGCATTTTGGGCGCTGTCCAGTGTCCTGGTTTCGATGGGCTCTGCCACCTCTGCCCCTGAAATCAGCTGCAGGACGAGTGTGCCTGGGCCTCGAGCGGTCTGGCTGTGTCTCGGCGCCACTGTGAGAACTCCTTGGTGTTGGCAGGCCCCCTGGCTGCCACGCCCCTGCAGTGCATCCCAGCCACACCCCTGCAGTGCATCCCAGCCACGCCCTGCAGTGCATCCCAGCCACGCCCCTGCAGTGCATCCCAGCCACGCCCCCTGCAGTGCATCCCAGCCACGCCCCTGCAGTGCATCCCAGCCACACCCCTGCAGTGCATCCCAGCCACGCCCCTGCAGTGCATCCCAGCCACGCCCTGCAGTGCATCCCAGCCACGCCCCTGCAGTGCATCCCAGCCACGCCCCTGCAGTGCATCCCAGCCACGCCCCTGCAGTGCATCCCAGCCACACCCCTGCAGTGCATCCCAGCCACACCCTGCCATGACCCTGCAGTGCATCCCAGTCACACCCCCTGCAGTGCATCCCAGCCACGCCCCTGCAGTGCATCCCAGCCACGCCCCCTGCAGTGCATCCCAGCCACGCCCCTGCAGTGCATCCCAGCCACGCCCCTGCAGTGCATCCCAGCCACGCCCCCTGCAGTGCATCCCAGCCACACCCCTGCCATGACCTCAGTGCATCCCAGTCACACCCTGCAGTGCATCCCAGCCACGCCCCTGCAGTGCATCCCAGCCACGCCCCTGCAGTGCATCCCAGCCACGCCCCTGCAGTGCATCCCAGCCACGCCCCTGCAGTGCATCCCAGCCACACCCCTGCAGTGCATCCCAGCCACGCCCCTGCAGTGCATCCCAGCCCACGCCCCTGCAGTGCATCCCAGCCACGCCCCTGCAGTGCATCCCAGCCACACCCCCCTGCAGTGCATCC